>CAJHUC010001644.1:0-36606 GCA_905146915.1 Ostreobium quekettii
GCACACTGTCATGGTAAAATATCAACGGCAATATGCATTCCGCAGCCCTTTGTTATTATAGAAATGGATTTGCCGGCACATGTAAATATCTGCATTCCCTCATATTCACGGCATCGGCATCTTCTTTCCTGCAAATATCTTCATCGATGTAGCCTGGGACAGTATTTAACAATCGACCTGAAATGCTAAAAGATATTTATGTGAGGCAAGCAGATTAAGAACAAGGCGTGCGGAGCAAATTGGGCTCGCAAATGTACACTAATGCAGCGGCATGATGAGCTTCTGATTTGCAAACCTGTGCCGTATGCCAGAGCGAATTTGTAAATAATACCTGAAGTTGACAAGCGTTTTCGTCCACCATCCTGCAAGTGGACGACCGTTCAATGAGCCTGTCGAAAACTTTCTGGAAGTTCACGTCGTCACCCTGCAGCTCTGACACCAACACGTCTTTTCCAACCGCCCCAACGAGAAGTCCAGGGACGCCTGCTGACGTGTTGGGCGCGTACACCGGCATGACCGCGGTTGTCATCATGCCCAGGCCGGAGAAGTCCTCGTAGAAATTGCTCCATATCACGTCAAGTCGCCGACGCGTCCAGGCCAGGAATCTGATGTAATCCAAGAACTTGAGCAAGGGGTCGTCTTGCTCTGGCCAGAAAGATTTCAGCCATTTTCAGCTCTCTTTAGCACTACAAAGTGTGGAAAGAAATCACACATGCAGAGCGTGGGGTGCATCACCTCGAAGGCTAGTCACTACTGTAGTGTACGATATCCTTCCGCATTGTGTAACGTAAAGCTTTGCCTGGTGGTGGGGGTCACTAGTAGAAAAGAGCAGGCTTGCGATGCCATTTTGACACAAATTGATGCCATCACAGACAATTTTTATGCCATCGCAATCACCGTGATGGCATCATTTTGTGTCAAAATGGATTCGCAGTTGGCATCGCAAACACGCCGGTTTCTACCAGTGGGTGGGGATCAATAAAGAATGCAGTGGAGCGAAAAAACTGCGGGGCAGCTGATAAATTAACGCCTACATATGCCCAGGATGGCTTCAAGAGGAGCTGGGTGCGCGGTAAACCTCAGTGTCACTATGCGCCCGCACTGAGCTCTGAAGCCGCCTGAAAATCACTGCTGCCGCTGATAAGCCGGGCCCAGCAGTCGCGCGAGGTTCTCTTGATTAATCGCAGCGTATGCCGCCCCGGATACACGACACGCTAGGTTTTCTCGTTAGTTCAAGTGGACAGCAAAGCGAAGCAGCTAAGCGCTTGTGCACCCCGGCTTGGATCGCATGAAGCACACACATAGAACGTTGTAAAGTGGTCAGCTGCACCTGTTATTTGGCCACGCTTCATGTCGGGAAAGACCGATAATGCTCTGAAAACCACTGTCACACAAAGTCGTGGCGCTGAAATTTTGGATGCAGAAGCACGCAATATACTACGGTAGCGACAAGCGTCGTCAAGGGCGTGGACAAGATTGAGTGTATTGATCGCATTTCATCACAGTAAACACATAACTTTGTGCAATCTAATACAGTCGCAAAAAGGCTGTTCTTTTTGCCAGGGTGCCCGTGCATTTCAGCATTGTCAAAGACTGTGATTAACAAAGGGTTGGATTTTATGTATGAGGGAATGCATGATTTTGCAGTGCAGGAACAGAATCGCTGCATTACCTTCAATGGACGCCCAAGAGCCCTTGTTCTCGCAGGAAATCATTCTTGCCAGCTTATCATCCGCCTTTGACGTCATCGAAAACGTAAATATGTGAGCACTTTCGCCGCCCAGATCGACCAGATCCGATTGCTTTCTTCGTATGAAATCGGCAACCACGTTTGGGTCAACATCCTCTTCCGTTTCTTCAGAATCAGCGCACTTTTGATCTTCGAGGAGTGAGCAGTCCTCACCGTCTGTGAGGAACAAAATCACCTGTGCGAGATAAATGATGCAAACTATCGTAAGCTCTGAAACTTCCATCTAGACTGTTGATTTTTGGATCGTTGAGCGATTCTTCAGATCACCATGACTCTTCACTTCAATTATTCTACAAATGACAGGGCATGTGGCGGCTGACCACGTATAATCAAATTATCTCTCTTGAAGAATATAATTTTTGAAGTGAACCTTGCTCCTAAACGGATGGATGCTGCCCTTAGCCCATCAAATGTAGGTCACACACCCTGCCGGTACATGTTCTAATGGCAGCGACCTGCGAACTGAGATCCGGGAACGCATGGCGAGGGACACCCAGTGCCTGGCGTGGCTGGGTCAGCGGCCTTAGCCCATGTCACTGTCCGCGATGCCACAAACACTGTGCGCTTCAATGCCACGGACGAAGTAAAATGTGCAGTGGGCAGTGTCCCACGAGGACACCAAATTGGTTTCTCTCACACCCAATTTAGTATCCACAATGCGTGCGAAAAATGCCCTGCTCCACTAGCATGCTGAGTGATGTTGGAGAAGAAGTAGAGATACACGATCGGGCGCAAAACTCATGGGACACTGAGTGTCATTGAGGAGAAGGGGAAGGGGACAAAATTGCAATTAGCTGCTGATTGATACTAGAGGAAAGACATTTGTAAACTTGACTGTCGCCAATCTGAAAAAGCGACATGTGCTTGACATGAGAGGCCACGTGTATCTGCGACTGGCATCTTTGATAGCAAGCGAAACAATGAGAACCCATGACTTAGACATGGACAACATCTTGGAGGCATGCAATTTCTTGCAAATCTTGAAGTTGGTAGTGGCTAAGCAATGCTCTCAACCAGTGGCAGTTGACTCTTAAGCAGCGATTTCAGTGTTTCCACCACTGCCGCAGTTTCTAATACCATATTACTTTAAAATATGTTACACTTAGTATATTGTACACTCGCATGTACTAGCCGAACATTCGGCCTTTCTGTGCAGAGGAATAATCAAAATTCAATGGTGCCAACCACATGTGCAGCAGGTCCAACCGCAACGCGAGGATCTCTGTACTGCTTGTGGCATCTAGCCATCCCCGATGCTTGAGTATTTGGGGCGGAAAACCTATCTTTCGAAGCCATGTGATCTGGGGGAAGTCACCGTTCTGGCTGCGGCCATTGTGCGGAGGCCCCCAAACACCGGTCCGCAGAAAAAATGAGGAGCAGCAATCATAACTTTGAGATTTGGAGATGTGGAAGTGCTTAATATGATACGGTACATATGGGAGAAAATATGTTAATACAATGGCTCGGTAGAGTATCCTCAATTGCACCAATTGCTCCCATAGAAAAGGTACACATCGTGGAGAAAGTGACTGTGGCACATTATTTGCCAATTTCCTTGAAAGAATATTGATTAATGGCCAAAAATGGATGCATGCTAGTTACATGTAAGGTAAATGTCGTATTTATTCTCGTTATTGGGTAGCTGCGTAAATGCAGGTAAATGCGATTTATAAGAGAGCCATATGACAAAACGCATGACGAGCCATACCTTTGTGCAGGACGAGCTTGGGCCGTCGTCCCTTGTCAATTTGATCTTGTTGGATTCGATCAGTACATCAAAAGCCTTTTGAAATCCTTGTCTAAAATCGGTCCCTTTTTCCACAGTAACGTCCATAATCTGGCTCTGAAGCATATCGATGTTGGCATTGGTTGCCCGGATCAGGGTCGCTCCGCCTCCGAGAACTTCCGACTCGGAATTGAAGGTAACGATGCTCACAAAATCTGATATGCCAAAAGTGCCCAAGAGTCTCGAGACGGCGTCCCTTGTCACTTCCCACCTCGTCTTTCCTGTGGACCCAAGAGCCTTGCCCATGCTCTCTGGAAGCCATCAACACATCAACATAACATCTCATCAGTCATTGTGCTCGCCAAGACATTTGAATTATGCCAAGTACCTCACATGCAGATAATTTGTAGAATTCGGGAAGTTGTTGCAGTAGGGCATTTGTAATTAGATGGCTACATCATGGCCATCATCATGAGTGCAAGCCTTAAATGAAACATGCACACTGAGGCGTTTCGCAAAAAAAAATGCAGAGAGGGAATTATTCTTACATACAGCATGGTGTGACTCCATGATAGAGCCAAGCGTCTCTGCATAAAGGCAAATTTATCTCAAAAAGCATTCCCCATTGCAAATGCTCACCTTAGACCCCGCAACAAATGAGAATATGAACATTGTGAGAATTTTTAATTGAGCTGCTCAGTAGTTCATATTGCGCTGCTGAAATATCTGTGGGGACTCATTATATTGATTTCGTACACCCTGACGATCATAGGTTGCCTGATGATCGGCTAATATTGTGATGGGGAAGGTGTGCCAAGGAAATCTGCATGCGAGTGGGGACACAAGTTGATGCGGATATCTGTGCGAAGCCCATGAACAAGACAGAGCGTTTGTGATCACGCATGGCTGATGTCAGCATTGGTTCCTCTTTTAACCACTGTATATTGAAAATTTTTCTCCCGCGAACTTTTTCGGTATACAGTATACAGACGGAGCTGGTGTCTGCAATGTGTGTGCTGATCGAAGGTGCTGCGACGCAGTCGAGCACAAAGGAGTGGGCACTTTTGGCGGCACCAGACTGTAGTGCACTGAACAAGGCCTTGGGGCGACTTTCAAATTGCGTGTGACCGTTTGCGGTGCAGTGCAAAAGTCCATTCAATCAAGCCCGTAGCTCTGGCAGTGTTGTCGTTTAATTCTGTGCTTTGACTTTAAGTGCAGGTAGGACATCCCAGTTCAGGGTGGTCTCAATGGAAGGGAAATATTCATTTTGAGCTTGTTGTCTGCTTACCATTGCACTGGCACAAAACATCAAAACACTGACTTTCCTGAGAGATTTCATTGCTCTTCAGTTTTTTCCAGAACATCTCTTTGCCACTGCTATTGAAGTTAAATCAGCAGAGCGACTAACTTCTGGGCTGTAATGCCTAAAGCATTTGAATACACCATTCACACTGATTAGTGAACGCACACCTGGGATCACCAACGGAAATCTCCACATTTTTAAAGGAATGTACTTCATCCCTACAAGGTTAGCTGTTGTCTCTGACTTTGGGTCATTGCTTCTCTATCGTACTGGCCCAAGTTTCAATGTACTTCACCCAAAATGTTTGTAAGTTTGGAGCAAATTATTAAAATTTCAAGTCAATCCATTAAGTGTTAAGGAATTGGCAGTGCTTTTGTATCAGGGGTGTTTTTGCCTCACAAACCTCGATATTTGGGGTCAAAAATGACTAAAATTTACAGTTCACCTATGGGATCAAACGCTTCATGTCTCGATTTTTCTTCTTAAAAATTGATACTACCTCCGTTCCATAAGTCTTGTCCGTTATCCAACATTTCCATAGCTTTGCAAGATCAGCTCAATTAGTAAGTCTGTCGCCAGATTCGGATTCCTTCATCAATTTCGGGGTAATGGAGATCTTGTTTACATGAGTTGTCGTCATGCAGCAAGACCTGCACAGCCTTATTGAAAGCGCCCCTGTACATCCTCTTCAGAGCCTCAATTACCATAGTTTCTTGCTCGCCTTACCCCCATGCATGTCAGCCTATTTGCCCGAAATTATTCCAATTTTTTTATTAAATAGGCAATGCTACAAGATTTCCAGAATTTGGCGTCATCGCATTCACAATATCCTTGAACCATCTCTTCCCTATGTTGACTCATGCGTGAAAATTGTCAATTTCAACGATTCGCCATGTTGTCATCAACCTAGGCCGTTCCCGTGTTAGCGTCGGTGTGCACGGCCTTCCTAATTAGGTCATAACCTTTTTGCACCGGTTGGGTCACTTTTCCGCCACAACACATGCACAATCACTGTCGACATCCAAAATCTGCGACAAACCTGCATCTTCTGATCATGGATTCAGTTTTGAATTTAGCCGAGTCTTCGTTGTCCACCAAACTTTCCCATAGGCGACTCAGGTCGACCCACCTCCTTCAAAGGGCAAGGCTAGCTCCCCATACCCCGCCCTAGTTCCCGACGAAAGGAAAAGTGGCGTCTGTGCTGCTTTTAGCACATATCAAGAATGGAATCAACGTTTCCCAGGCTTAAGAACTCAGCAGATAGCTACCAAACTGGCACATTTGAAGTTGTTTTTGTCAAAATTTTTAATCGCATGTTCAGACCTTCATTTGCGCGATTTGGATAACGGACGGCAGTTTTGGAACAGAAATAGTATTTAAGAGTTTTGGAGCCCAAATTTTCCGATTTTGAGCTTGCTCTGTAATTTTGATACGGCCCTTGCAACGAATTTTGCATTTCACATAGATGGTAATTAGACTTGATCAGAGGAAACAGAAAAGATAAGAGCGGTGCGTAAACAGCATGCCTGCCAACATATGTGTTCTCACCTGATGTGTCCAAAACGATCACGACGTCCTTGGGACCGCTGCTGGCTGCGTTGAACCATGGACGCTCCCTCTGAACAATCGCATACATTGCGATCGGAACGAATGAATTGGAAGGATACTGAGGACAATATATTGAGTGCCATGAATTTTTGCACACAAAGGATGTGGAGCAAATACTATATGCTCAATGACAGTTTCGGTTCCCTGAAAGCACCATATCAGCCATACGATGCATGCAACAAAGGCGTTTCTTTAACAACCGCATGTGAGCACAAATACGAAGGAAGGGGCAGCATATTATCCTTTCCACCCAAAGCCAGGCCAGATTCCCGCCCTCCTGAAACACGTCAGAAAATTGTCCATATCTTGGGCATCTGCATTTTGGTCACTTATTTTGCGGCAGCCATGATAATTCGAAGCACGAAACTCAAAATACAATAATAGCTGCTCGAACCATCCCAGCCACAACTGCCGACACAATTCTTCTTTGCCTCACTATAAGGAAAGTACACTAATCAAGGAGAGTCATACGTATGAGTATACTCAGCAAACATACAACTGTATGATGGGTATCCGTCACTCACGGGGTCAAACTTTTTGCAGCTCTCAAGAGGCTTAGGGGGATCAGCTTCGGATAAGTCCCTCGGAAGCGCCAGCCCTGGCCATATTCTGCAGAGCAATGGCGTCATCAGAAAGATTCCGTGGATAATACTTCTTGACTATGTGATGTGTCTACGGAAAGGTTGTTCAACCAGTCCGAACAGGGGCCAACAAATACGGACAAATAGACCTTGCGATTTTGAGAAAAGCCACGATGCAGTGGTTCTTGAAATGCAAAGTGCCAAGAAATGTCACTGCTTGTCGACCGCTGGCCCAAACGAGGCAATGTTTGTTGTCGCCCACACTCAGGCTTGTTATTTATGTGGACGTTTACGTTTAAACCTTCACGTTTTTACGCACAAAAACGTAAATTTGTAAAAGGGGCTATTTTGCGGTTGTATTTATGTTTTTGCGGTTTGCTGTGACACCGAGTTAACACTGTAAAAATCGTGCACAATCACTAGCCCTCCACCTCCTCGAGCACCCGCAACAGAGCGTCGGCTTCGCACTCGGTAAGAGCCACGACGACGTGGAACAGATGTTCGTTTTCTGCCCATTACAGCGCGTCTGGCTGCTACTCCCCCGGACACCCGAAAGCTCTATGTACTGTCATTATGTACAAGGGGACGTATTTGCGTAGTATTTACGTATTTTCATGCGTTTTTACGCGTAAAAACATTAAACTGTTTTTAAGAGCAAGAACGTAAATACGATCCGTGTTTAGGGCGTAGAAAACAAGCCTACCTACACTGCCACAGCGATATCATGCTGCATCTAAAAGACGTCTGTAAATCGCTTCTTTAATGCCCTGCAACGGCCTTTGATACGCTCTGAAACCACTGGATTGTTCAAGGCCTATGGTGGTTCCAGCATCAATAGATCGGTGAGACAGAATGCTGGGACTTGTGGCCGTCAAGACTGGATGGGCGTACCATTGCAGTAGTTCCCGAACAGAGAATGTCAGGGAACATACTTTTAATGTGGGGTTCGATCGCGGCCATAAGCCAGCACTTTCACGACATGGAATTGCAGGTGCCAGCAGAAGACAGAAGCATAGTATTGGTGCCTATGTAAGTTGTTCTCCTTGACAAGGAGCGCAGTGTGGCGCATACCAGTGGCTTTGCCATAGCTCGGAGATATTCGTCTGCTGGCATGCTTGTGCATGCCCATCACCACCATACTCCGAGGGCGAGCAAGGAAAAGACGCTGAGCGCTTGATCCTTTTCCCCATGTGGCGATTCCCCGCCCCTTCGTTCCCCATTCCCCGAGTGGCCTGATTATGCGATACACTTGCAGAACAATTACGTGCGATTCCAGATAGTATCTGTGCGCACCGCCCATGTTTCATCCCCGGCAACTCCAGCAAAGCCATTGCACCTTACTACTATAACCTGGGTGCCTACTCAGTGGGGGCCCCCTTTTGCTTGAGTCCAACGGCGTGGGCAAGACGATTGCCAGAACATTCCTCCCCACCCGCGAAGTAGGACGCTGGGTGTTCCCGCCCAAGTTGCAGTTTTTCAGCAAAAATATAATGGATAGTGTTTGCAAACAACGCAGAGCCAAAACCACTGCATGCGAGTGGGAAACCGCCCAATAGTTTAACGCTCTACGATGTAATTCGCGTCGCAAATGAAATGCGCCATTTTTCTCCAGAGCTGGCGACCAGCAAAACGAGCCTATCGACATCGATGTAGAATTGGAAAGAGAACAGACCGCAGGCGGAAAACCAAGACCCGAGCAACGGCACAGGATCTGCAAATCTGTCACAAACACGTCACATCATCATATTGATCAGTCCACTAGGAAAAAACAGGCCAGATGACACGGTCCTGACACGGTCTGCTCAAAATCCAACTGTGTACTTTTGGGACCACATTTGCCGAAAGCACACAGTTGGATTTTGAACAAACTGTGTCAGGACTGTGTCATCTGGCCTGTTTTTTACTAGTGGTCTTTGAAGGTCTGGCCGTCCCCAATTGAAGGCAAGCAATTGCCAACATTAGTTTCCTGACTCATGTGCGAGATGTGCGAAGCAGGGATGGCATGGCTTACCTGTGTACGCCTGTCGTGGTGCCAATGTACGTCCACGTGTAGCTCCCTTCCGGCCCTTTCTTCACAAAGTCCTCTTCTAAGGGCTGAAATGTGCATATCGACTCTATGACTTCTGGACTCAGATTCTCCGGGTCTTTTTCCCCAGGGGGTGTCCTGACCATCGACTTCTGGAGGCCAAGCTGGAAAATCACCACCAGCAAGTCAGTACGGTGCTCTGGCTAATGCGTGGCTCTCGACTTCGCTTCGCACTGAGCCAAATGACAGAATTGCCTGCAAGGGTGCCAGCTGCCATAGGTACATGACAATTCTCGTGTTTCAGTTCGAGCCAATGCATTGACAACTAACGCCCTCATCGTGAGGGTGCCACGGAACATTGGGCGGTGACGATCAGGCTTGTTTTTTACGCTGTAAAAACTGATCGTATTTACGTTTTTACGCGTAAAAATATTCTTGACGTTTTTATGCGCAAAAATGCGTGAAAATACGTAAATGCAAGGTAAAAACTGCCCGGTGTACATAAGAACAGTTATACAGAATTACGGAGTCCGGAGAGTGGCAGCTAGACTTCCTGGAAGGGGCAGAAAGCGAGTTTTTTTAAATGCCATCATCGCCCTTGCCAAGGGCGAGGTGGACATAATGTTGCAGTTGCTGGAGATGGCGCAGGACTGATCAGTGTACGCAACTTTCGTCGTGTAGCGTGGGTGTCCCAGGGTACCGTAAAAACGTAAAAATAGCTGTAAAAATAGGCCCTTTTGCATTTTTGCGTTTCATGCGTAAAAACTTAGAAGTAAAAACGTAAGCGTAAATGCGAAAACCAAGCCTGGTGGCGATCTCGCATCCGTTGGCACGTTCTCGACGTCAAGCCCACCATTCAAATCGAGATTGAATGTCAGTTCTCGTCAGCAATGCGCGTCGAGTCGGTACAGCTTTTTCGACAGCTCAATGCAAAAGCACTTGTTGCTTCGGTTCCCGCTCGCCAACTGCCGAGGACACTTCTTTTGATGTACCATCATCGACATTCGCTTCTTGGCATCAGGTGATGGTAGATTCACAGACTTTGTGTGTGTTTAACATTAGATTTCAATGAACTGATCATAGGCGCTGCTTTGCTCGGGCAAAATAGGAAGCTGACGGGTACATCATTGCCTTGTTCTGTAACAATGAAAGCTGCTGCTGGTACCCACGCACAGCGCTTAGTCGCTACTCGTCCCTGACGGAATTCAGTGGAGCGGGAGTGCCTGCCCCACACTCGGCAACCAACACAACAATGGGCCCCTGTGGCCGCGCGGCAACGCCCTGCGCCTCGCCACACGCCCCGACCGCCCCTGGCGCTCCCGCAGTCGCGGCGCAACCGCACCGAAAAGGCGGATCAGCATTCCTGGCAGCATCTCGAGTGCCGTCCCTTCAGATGGAATACAACCCAGCGGCCACCTTTCGGTCAACCCGCCCGGAATCCGAAAACAGGCGTTCCTGAAAACCAGCCGCTAATCGGTGCTCCACCGGGGCCCCGCCCCGGGGTATCGCCCACCCGCGCCAACGGCTTGCGGCCCAACGCGCCTCACCATCTTCCCTTTAGTTTCGCAGTGCCCGCAAATCTCCTCGGAGTGGCCTAGCAGGTCGGAGCACTCCCGGGGGAACGGGAACGTGTTGGCGCAGGCGTGCACGGAGCACTCGCAGCCTGGAACGACCTCGCCGCGGTCCCTGTACAGGTCCGTGGCCCTCCCGTGAACCGTCCGGACAATGTCCTCGTTGGCCTTGATCCTCTCGTCAAGGGGGATCTGCTGGCCGGCCGCCCCCAGCGAAATAATGGCCCACGCCGCCAGCTTCCACAACATCTTGTGGGCCCCAAGCCTGCCCCGAGTGCGCAGAGATGCCAAGGCCATCAGTGATGCGGCGGCAGGGCAGGGGGGCAGGGCCACGATTGACAGATCGCCGGTGGGCTTCCGTCGATCCAGGCGCTTGAGGTGCGGCCGCGTTGGAGCAGGAAGCGTGGCGGTTGGAGGGCAGCGCAGAGACGTGCTGCAGCCCAGGACGGGGCCAGACCGAGTCTACCCTCGAGAGGGGAGGGCACACATGGGATGATCGTTCGGAGTCGTTTGGGGTTGTACAACAGGCTGGCCCTTCGCGTGGTGCGCTGTGCCCCCGATGATGTACAATCGCCGGTGCAAGAGACGCGGTACGGCGGCGGTCGTGCCCAACCGTGTGGGTTGTTGACGTCAAGGGGCCTCCGACATCATCGAGATGCCGTTCGAGACCCCTGACCACTGTTTGGTGCGAATGAACGGAAGTGAGAGTGGTAAGTTTCTGCCAGAGGATCCTGAGCGTAATGTGGCGATCTTCTGAGTACCCCTCCGGAACCGGTACAGTAGGGGTCTCTATATAGCGCCCCCTGCCCCCAATAGCGCCCCCTTTTCTGGCTTGTCACCATTTCTGTAGTTCTTTATGCAGCTTCGCTGCATAGTGGGACCACAAGCTACTATTGCGGACAACCAAACACACCCAAGAGAGGTGTCCATTGGACAGATAGCGTGGTGGCCGTCCGTTTCCACGAACTTGCGTATCGCGGATGGGCGGACGGCACGTCTGGTGTGCCCCCTACGGGGCCTGGGCCCAAGGCCTCCCCAGGAGGCCAAGGGAGGTGTGCTTTCTGTGGCGGATCTCCATCTATGGAAAGCGAAGCGGGCACTGCCCGCCTGGGTTCCTTGCGGCCAGCGGAATGGAGGGATAGTGAGGGGTGCCCAATGCTGCGGTGTCCATTCTTTCTCTCTCATCATCATCATACAAATCTATCTCCTCGTCCTTGCTAGAATCCTCATCGCTGCTAGAAGTTCTGTCTTCCATGAAATGCGGGTCACAGGGGCTTCTATCATCGTAGTGGCCCTCATCGTCATCAAAACAGCTCTTGATCAGTTGCTTTGGCTCACAGCCAATCTCCACACTCGGTGCTTTGATGCTTGCACTGGCCGACAGGTTGTGCAGCAGCGCCTCAAACAACAGCCTCCCCCTTGAAAATCCTTACCACACAAGCTGGATCCACACCATGCATGCATAGGGACGTTGCAACCAAGGCAACTATGAATGCCACTGACCCCAGCACTGATTTGGCAGACTGGGCACGCTAGTCATGCAGCAATTGCATGCCTGCGATGATCACAACAGCGCTGCCACATTGCTGCGCCGCCACGTCGCCACACCGCCACGCTGCCAGCCTGCCACGCTGCCACCCTGCCACGTTGCCACACCGCCATGCTACCACACTACTATGCTCATCATCACGACTCGCGTGGTGGCGCTGATTTGCTTGATTCAGTGTGGGAGGTGCCATTCTGCCGTGCTGCCACGTTATTGCGCCGGCACACTGCCACTTGGCGCCGTCGCCAGGCGCTGCCACAGCGCCAGCAGGTCATTACATAAGGATACATTGACTAAAACTACAGTTAAATGCAATAACACAATTTAAAACAATAGCGCCCTGGCCCCAAATAGTGCCCCCCTTGTGGCCACGTCACGGGGGGGGGAGGGGGGGGGGGGGGCGGCGCTATATGGGAGCCCTACTGTACCTTGTCATCGAAAGCCTCGTTATGATCTGATGGTTAATAGCACTGGTATGCCTCTGATGTGTCACAACTATGTGAGTACTCAATAGATGGTATGGAGACGATCTGAATATGCTGGGAATGCAGCCCTTAACGAGAAGTTGCAGTCTTGAAGATCAGCCGTCCCATTACCTTGTTGATTGCCGAGGATGTGCCGAACCCAACGCCTTGATGAGTGGAGACGAGATGCCGTAGCCTTGAAAATGAGCACTGCCAATTTTGAGCCGTCAATGAGATGACGATCCCGCTGATGCATCTATACCAAGCCTTGCCGTGGCCATGCTAGTTTTGGAGACATGCCAGATGATTGCCAATGATAACCTCCCGCAGTTGAAGGCGTGCAAGATGACGTGCTGTGCCTCTTTGATGATGTGGCTGATGGACGTGCCATTCTGAGCATCTATGATGAAGATTGATGAATGCCCCGCACTGCGATGAGCTGGGTCGTGCTGCGATGACCGGTAGCGGAGCGCGCTGGCGGCAGCATGGGCGTGGGTGCGTCAGAAGACAATTTCCAAGTACCTTGGGTGGCTGAAGTACTATGGGTGACACAACCGTGCGTTTTCCAGTACTTCAAAATGTTTAACTACTATGGATGCCTCACCATGTGCTGTGTACCAGCACAGGGAACCGGCAGCCTGCTTTGTAATATGGCTGATGGGTGTGGTAGCGTTTTGAGCGGCGTATGATATTCCAGGCGCTGGGAGAGGCCAGCGGTACGGTATGCATGGCTGGGTAATGCAGGCTAGTATGTGAGCGGTTGGAGCCCGCACTTTGGAGGCCGGGTGCCGCACCCAAGGGCTGGGACGGGTATGGAACTCAGGGTATCGCGGAATAATATTTAAGCTGGGATCGTTCATACATTAAAGCGAGGGTGCGCCACCTGGAAACAATGTACTACGGTGTTGTGCAAGATTTGATGTGACCTTTTTGGGTATGAGTTGGGCGAGCACCGTGTCGGTGCCGCACCCTGCAGCTGGACTATTTATGGACGAACGGCTTTGCTTGTAAGAAGAACACGCTTATTTCATGCCCACACTTGCGTTTTTCTGAGCATACGCTGGAGTTGTGTCCCGCTCGGTGGTTACATGCCGCACTAACAGTCGCCCATTGTGGGTGCATACTCGCCGTCAAGTCCAGCTCGATCGGGCGGGCGTTCATTTCTGTGCGTGAACGGCTAATTGCAAGGAGAGTCATCTGGACTCCATTCCTGCGGTGGTACGAGGCTGGACGCCACAAGTGACGCCGGGAAATGCAGCGCCTGCGCTGCTCAACGAGGACCTGCTGTCGATGCGGAACGGGGACAGCATGGTTGTCATCTGCCCACAACGTTGCGTCGCTGATCCCTGCGAAATTTCGAGTGAGGCTCTTAGGGATGAACTGAGGATGGTTCGCGAATGCAAGATCAAGCAAATGTCTTTTGTTTGCAGTTGAAACGGCTGCAGACAACAATTTCAAATCAGCCCAGCCACAAGCGCAATGCCGAACTGGTCAAGCACGGGAACTCCGCTGGCGTCCCCTGGACGGCGTCGTCTTGGATTCTCCCATTACATGCAATTTAAAGTCTGCATGTTGGCAAGTCTTTCCTCGAAAATGAAATGTGCATTCTGGGATTCAAATGCAAGGAATTGATCGAGCACCCCATCACATAACTCGCCACCGTTGGTTAGGTGTTTTGCAGAGCTGAAATACAGACACAAATCTCCCCACCAGAGATCCAAACTTCAAATATGCGAAATGCAGAAGACGAGCTGCAGTAAATGGTCAACTTTCGTCGTCCATGGCAAGTGCACGACACAGAAAACAATCATTATCACACTTGCATTGGAATTTGAAAAGTTTGATTCTAAGTTACGCTGCAATATGGGATCTTCAGAGGAAAATTGCTGCTGCATTTTGTGCTACACAGCACTGATCTATATAATACGCTTGAAATTCAAGGAACGACTCTTCCTGGCATATTCCTGGTAGCCCTTCTCATGCGGTGCATCTTGATGCATCCGTCCACGGGCATAAGCTTCAGAATGCCTTTTCAACATCCCGAATTTCCGATGCTACAAAAATCTTGTAGCCGAATCTCGCGTTTCTATCCATCAACACAAGGGGGGTCGTCAACCCTGCATGGAAACGCCCAAGTGTAAGCATCAAGTGCGACGGATGCCGCGACAAATCAGAAGCAAAATCCCAGATATGGGCTTTCAGCAACTGGAGTTTTTGTTCATCGGCAATGGCAGCGACATGGGACAGCAAAGGCATGTCTCAATTGCGATGCAAACCGTATGTGCGCTGACTTCGGATGCAGCACACTTGCAGCACGTGCAAAATGCAGCTAGTCGATGACAACTACCAACAGACCCCGCTCAAACATTCGCTTGAATTTCTGTGGCGACCCATACAATGATATTATCGCCGAAGGTATGAGCTGATGTGTCGTCACCAAACACCCGGCGGATGATTTCTTTCTGAACGCTGTCCCTACTTCTCATCAATATCGACGGGGTTTGATTGAAGCATATTCAAAGGGAACAGCCCACAACGCAACTCAATGAATATGGATAGCCAGGCTGCAAAATTCGGTGAAGAGGCTCAGCTGCCGGTCTCATAGCCACGCAAATCTTTATTGTCTGTGAAATTCATAGAAGCCTCGCAGTATTCTGACGCATGTGTTAATGGTAATGTATCACGTAGCGTGTGGTACCAGATACTACACAGGTGCTTTAAAATACCTCACACATATATGTAGGCATACTTACCCTGCGCCGCACGACTTAGGAACTGCTGTTTTGCAAGAGCAGCATTGAACTTCCTCAGTGGATGTCTCGGGGGTTCCAAGGGGGCACACTGCCGTCTCTGAAACAATGCCCAAGGTCTTATCTATGACGCTGGTGCTTGCAAGTCGCGCACTTTCGTAGTCGCTGCACAGGTCTATGGAAGGCACCATAGAGACAAAATCTTCGGTGACCCTCTCGGTATCATTTCCCTGCGACAATTAAAAATAGCAACATTATCTACAGTACGCAGCAATTTGTTGACATCATAAATGTGTTCCACCTTTGATGCTGCAAAATACATAACACTCCATTCCGCATGTTAGTTTTCTTTCATATTACATTTCCATGCATGCATATATTCACATATTGTGTTGTATTTACATATTGTATTGTATTGTATATATTGTACATTCACATATTGGTCCATGGATTTTGATGATGATGACATTCAAATATGCTGGGCGATACAGCAATGACCACGCCACGGTGATGCGATGAGCTGCAAAGCGTGAATGCCTGACAAAATACTTCTGTTCCAGAACTCTTTTCTTATACGCAATTCGTGCCAACGGAAACCAAGGCATGCGAGTCAGAACATCTGACTAAAACTATTTCGAATGCCATATTGAAAGACATGCGCAGAGCCTTCAGATGTAGCAAACAGCATGGCTCACAATATATCCAAAGGAGTTGAGGCAAGCTGTTGCTTTTGCCAGTGCATTGAACGAGGCGTGGCCAGCTTTTGTTGCCCTTCCACACAGGTGGAACAAGCTGAGCTGTCGTTAGAAGAGTTGTATGCCTTGGTATGCAGTAGAGATGCGGATCGATTACAATCCGAGTCCACAAGGAAAGGGATCAGACGTCATAGGGAAACTTGGATGTATGAAGAAACCACAAGAATGCAGCAATATTACATGTGCATGTGCATATACACACAAATATTCACAGGTCGCCCCGGCCATTCTTTCATGTACTCCAGAGCAATCGCAGCACACTGGCAACGCCACTCATCCCACATTCATCACAACGACTTCTGGGCTTGACAATGTCTGCAGTTCGGCACCAGTTCTGAGAGGGACAACCGGCCTGATTAAGGAGGATAGTGTGCTATAGAAGACACTCACATGCATTACGGGGCTTTCAGCACCAGCCCGTCATCAACACCACTTTGGCATCCAGCGGACAACACAATATTAGTGTGCAGGTGACACAGGGAACGCGACATTGTAAGGAAGCGGGAATCTTTTTCAAAAGTTGCATTGCTGCCGCAACAGTGGGGAAAAAAACAGCCCAATAACACGTGTTCAGACGTGTACAAAGTTTACGGGTTTGTGTTATTTTTGTGTTCTTAGCGTGCAGAAATTTGATGAAATGTGTTTTATGTGCGTTCGAAAAAGTGTTATTCGGTCCTTTTTTTCCTAGTGCAACGACAATATCCATGGCACTCGGCAAATTTCATCTGCCACTCACAGAACATTGCTCTGGCGCCTTCGTCGCTTCGAATTCGCAGACGAAGGCCATTTCCTTCTTGCAGGAGACGTCGAACACATTCTTTCTCCTGCCCCGTCGATCTATTGCCGCGCATTCGTTTGCCCCCTTTGCCCGCGATGCCCAAAACGAAGAACCCTCTGGATCGGTTCTTGGGATCTGTTCCGCCTCTTCCTCAGAAACCTCCCATCTGCAGGGCACACGCACGGCTGCTGTACTCACACGACGTGCCGAAAAATTAGCTTTTGCAGGCGTGTGTGTGGGAAGGGTGTTTTTGGCGTCGGCGGGCTTTGCTGCAGAGGGGAAAGAGGTATGGGCCCTACCGTAGAGGTGTGTGGGGGTGGGCGGGCAACGCCCCATCGATGGCATCAGGGGGCTACGGCCTCTGGTGTCGCATTCAGCTTTCACACCGAAGTCGGCCGACGTCGGCGGAGCTCGGGGCACTAAGTAATGTGCATCGCCTGTTTTGTTCCTCAAATTAATTAGCGTATTTCTCCGTCCCATGTTATCCCCCCTCTATTCAGAAAGATAAGTTTCGTTACGGAAATGGTCTTTCAGTAATAGAAAGACGCCAGAATCAGAAAAATCGGGTTCCCAAACCCCAAATTGCCGTCTTCAAGAAAGCGGTCATCCCTATGCCCTGTGAGGGTCCTCGAAATGCCCTCATCTGGTCCAAACATTGTGAGTGCGAATTCCGCACCGCTACGCACCCCACCCGTCTTCAGCCGCTCATGCGCCTACTAGTGGCAGGCAAAGTCGCTGTTACAGTAGCGACGGAGGGCGGCGTTCAGCACGCGGCACTGCGCTTCCAGAACGCGCCCGACAGTATGAGAGTCCTCAGCCTAGAAGGCCGTCGTCACAGCAGCAGCTCGTCGTGACGCTTGAATTTAAGCCTTCCTTGCGCCTTCAGAAGCGCGATACTGAAATCTTTGACTGTATTTTTCAACTGTGCACTTCAAATTCATGGGCCCGGTTTTAAACCAAGTTCATTAATATCGGAGTCCCTATGGTGAAGAAGCAAGACCCCGAATTTATAGAGGACACTTTGTATAGGAAGGAGAAGGTATTAATGCGGATTTTGCAATCATGCGTGCGAGGAACACAGCACATTCACGAAGGATTCTGTTCAGCAAATGTGCGCAGAAGTATACCGTAGTGTATATAATGCCTCGGCATAGTACCCCCAGGTTTGCCGTTTTCTTGGCGGGCAAGGAGAACAACAAATGAACCTTCCATTGGCAAGATGCCGGTCAAGAAAGATTCGACTCCGAGAAGCACTGCATAAATCTCCTTGGCACAGCGTCCTGACAGCAATCTGTGCGTCAGCGCCTGCAACCCATTTAGGCCATGTTTGCGCAATGGCGGACGCAGAAAACCGAAGGCTTCGCTGACCAATGTCACTACAGCGCGGCCAATTGAGACGCTCCGCATATGCCCTTCCCGAGGCCAATCCCTTATGGATTGGACATGGACCGTTGGATGATTTCGATTCCACCGCCTTTCAAAATGCGGCGGACAGCGCCATTGGGTGAAAATTCCTCGCAGCGTCGGGGCATGGATACACCCTCTGGTGAGACCAAAGGGGATGACTTTCCGCTCGCCCCGGCGCGACTACCATAACTTTCGGCTGCCACAGGCCTCAAGAAGCGATGGCCAGCCAATGGAAATGACGACGCTCATTGAAAGAATGTCGAGTAAAGAGCGGCGCTAAATTATGAAATTGCCAAAATGACAAGCAAACTGGGTTACATCCTAACTCTGAGCCAAAAGTTTCGCTGTGCAGTAGTCCATTGCACCGAAATAAGAGTACAGCTTCCCCATAGGTTACTTTACTGGCAGGAATCTCTTCCCTGCAAGTTAGGCAACGAACTGAGAGACAAAGCCAATTGTGCAGCTCTTCTTTTCAATCGGATGGTAATAAGCGCCAAGCAAAAGACACTCTACCAGTTAGAAATTGATCACACCGAAATATAAGCAACTGCATGCAGCGCAATCACAATGTCAAATCAAGAAATTTCGTATACATGACTGCGCACGTCGAACGCTATTTTCTGTGTTATTTTTGCGGCAGGAGCTCATCGGCGATTTATTAATCCATAATAAAAGCACAACGATCTGTAGGATAATAGCTGCGACTTGGAGATGCCTGTAAGCTCCGCCAAGGAAACAATGTAGAGCCATTCGGATGACCTCTTAACTATGTATTTCGAGAACCTCGTATCCCGGGAATGGAAAATGATCTACGGGCACCCCATGTCCTGGGTATCGAACATGAGATGAACGTCATATCACGGATATGCATACCCAGGTTACGGCTACACCCAGTATCCTTTGTACATGGCCACATCCTGGATATGCACATACAAGGCATGAATCATCTTTCTAATTTAGATAATGAATAGCCCTATAGTTGTGAAAGAAAAATCGAAGCATCATTTCACAGTGCCGCAGTACAGTTCTATTTCACTGCCGTCTGCCGTGGGGCATTTTAGAAGTTACGAGGCGAATCAATTTGCGAACATTGGAACTCTTTCCTGGGCTCCGATCCAACCAATGTGGCTCCTGTCTGCAGAGACCAAAAGTAATTGTAGTACCTCCAACGGAAAGGTGGAGAGTTGCCGAGACGAAGGCCTATCCAGCACCCCTCTCGCGTTGCCAGGCTCGACAAAAAAGCGTGGGCCACGTCGGACTTAGGCTCCGCCAGATGACCTCCAAGCTTGATGCATGCCTCGGCCGCCTCCTCAAATGGCAGCTTGTTTTCCGGCACCGTCGTGTAGTACTTCTTCTCGCTGTCCATGTAGAAGCATGGCCTCTGCTCAATGATGTCTGGGCACTGGGATTCCTTTCCGCGCAGTACCTTGCATGAATCACGCAGTCGGGTCACTCCACACGATGCAGTGCCGTTGGCTCACACCGTACGCATTCTGAATTTTAGGATTAAATTTGTGTACATGGCCTGAAAAATCTCTCGCGGCAAGTTTGAGGGTGACGGGAAACAGCGAGAAGCACTGCGATCATTCCATTGACAATGACAAATGTCGAAGTGAACCATGTTCTGCAGATACTTGCGAGTACCAACACCCTCGTAATTATTATATATTCTTGGATATGTTACTAATATTCCTATTCCTGGAACATATCTTCATCGACAGCGAAATCTGAGGCCTATGCTGCTGCTGAGAAGACACTGCTGGACGCTCAAAGAGCCCGCGGGCACTCTGAAGACAACAACAAATCAATGGAGACTGCACTATCCGACCGATGGCTCCTGGAAAGTACATGCCATCATCAATGCAACCGATTCTACATTGTTTTTTCTGCAGCATTAGTCTTCATCTTGACCGCGACACTAATCAATTCTTGCAAAAATCGCAGCGCGAAGCAGTGAATGCAATGCTCGAATGTCAGATATAATTATCTTTCACGCCACCCTGTACATGAGATTCAACAAACGTCTTTACATGATTGAAATGGGTTTCTGCAAGATAATTTCAGCTCTGTCGTTTCCAAAAGCCGGCACATTTTCAATCTGAAAAATGCTCTGGTGCATACTGCACCAGTGCAGATGCGTTATAAAGCAATTCCCTGGCGAAGTCTCCCGAGATGAAGTTGTCCGTGCGCATGAGCAGACTCCGAGCTCGTTACCTGAAGTTGGCAAACACTCTCCTCCGGCGGCCTGCAAAACGACGACAGCTCTATCAGCCTTTTGAAAACGTCCTCGAAGTCAGCGTCGTCTGCCTCCAGCTCTGACACCAGCACGTCTTTTCCAACCACGCCTATGAGGAGGCCCGGGATACCGTCTGATGTCTCAGGGGCGTACACCGGCATCACTGCTGTCGTCATGTTTCCCAGGCCGGCGCCGTCCACGTAGAAGTTGCTCCAGATGACGTCAAGTCCTCGGCGCGTCCAGGCCAGGAATCTAGTGTAATCCAGGAACTTGACCAGTGGGTCGTCTTTCTCTGGCCAGCCAGATCCCAGTCAACTTCGGCCATGTAAAGTGCTCGAGGAGTCAGCATGTCAAATCACTTGTGAGGGCGAATCACCGATGAAAGCCGGCACCAAAATCGTGGACAATGTTGTGTGGTTCGGCGGTGCTTCTCCCTAATAATACGTAACTTTCATCAATTCAACGCTTTACAAATGTGGTTGGAATGTATCGCCAGCGTGCTGGCAGTGTTTTCCAGCAACTGGAATGTACCCACTCGGTCTGCATTCGAATGAACTGCACTATATGCATTGTGTGGGCCGCCCTCAAAATGTTTCACTTGCCTTCGATGGACGCCCAAGAGCCGTTGTTCTCGCAGGCAATCATCTTCGCCAGCTTATCATCTGAGTCGGACGTCATGGAGAACGTGAAGATGTGAGCACTTTCGCCGCCCAGTTCCACCATCTCGGATTGTTTCTCTCGTATGAAGTCAGCAACTGTGTTTGCGTCAGACTCTTCTTTCGCGTCTTCAGAATCGTTGCAAGATTGCTCTTCAAGGAGCGAGCAGTCCTCCCCGTCCGTGAGGAACAGAATCACCTATTCGTGTGCAAACGCCCTGAATGATATCAACTTCCTGCAATAAACGCAATGACTCTTGGGCACTGTTCTTCATGCCGCTGATTGGTGTTAGATCAGCAAGACTGTCCACATGTGCTCGGGATTGAGGCCATGTAGCGACCCAGCATTTATACTCGAAAGTGCATGTTTATCAGCGCATGAGCCTGGCCAACAACTCAAGAGGTCTTGAGCAATTTCTATTTCAACCTACTACTACGATGCTCTGTTTGCCAAGGACAGCGACGCCTCTGGAATCTGTATCCTCTACATGACGAAATTACGTTACATTACTGCATTTACTAAAATTACAATTACAATTGCAATTACAATTACATTACTGCATTACTGGATTAAATTACATTACTGTGCATTAAATTGCAATAAATCACATTAAAATATTCATCAGACAAAGATTGTTGTGAAGAGGAAAAAGGATGCCTAGGGGACGCTACACAGTCAGGTCGCTGATTGCAGCTGCAGTGAAATAGTGAACAGTGGAATAGTTTTCTCATCATCGGCTGTAATCGTCAGGAACAATGCAGATTCTGGATATGAGAAGCCCAATGCACTTACAGCAATAACTGCACTGCTGAATAGAGCAGTAAGACTTCATGTCCTGGGCATGGGGTACATGCTCTGGACATGAAGTCTCACTACACATAGCCTCCCATGCAGGAAATGCTGCAGCGCAGATATATTTGCACAACTGTGCTGACAATGGGCGTCCAAAGAATGCACAATACTAGTGCACCGTTTGCACATAGGATACTTTTCATTTCTGAAACAGCTTAGTCATTCACAAAATGTTGAGACATCCTTTCAACCAATAGCGACGGAGAGCCCACCAAACAACGTTAGTGTTATGCTATTCCCACAGTTGCTGCAAGAAAATGAATCTACAGAAAACATTTGGCCCACAATTCTACTGCGCCGCTGGACGCACTGAGAGGGCGCAAATCGAATGCACAGGACTGCAATATGCTTATTGACATAATGATCTCAGACGACTACGAACAATGAAAAACAAGAAACCTTTTCTCCGACAGGGACAGAACACTCAACAAAACAAATGAGCATACCCTTGTGCACGACGAGGTTGGAGGGTCGTCCACTTCAGATCCAAGCTTGCTGGATTCGATGAGGACATTAAAAGCAGTTTGGAAACCTTTCTTGAAATTGGTTTTTCCCGTCAGCTCAACATTCCCAATCTCCCTGCGAAGCATTTCAACGTTGGCATTGTCCGCCCGGACCAAAGTCGTTCTTCCTCCGAGAACCTCCGCCTCGGAATTGAAGGTCACGATGCTCACGAAGTCCGAAATGCCGAAAGTGCCCAGCAGCCGCGAGGTGGCGTCCTTTGTAACCTCCCACCTTGTCTTTCCTCTTGACCCAAGAGTCTCGCCCATGCTCGCTGCATTTCACCACCAAATGTTCATCCAATTAGTCAGCTTGATTGCCAATCCTCCTCAGGGCATCTAAGTAGATTTACACTGGCGGCTTGCGATGAGTCTGGAAGTGCATGGCCATGTCGTGATTGCGCTAAACATCGGAAATTGACATTTGCGCATTGACGCGTCTCTGGCGCGAATTTGAAGCGACTGAGTTATCATCACGAACATCATTGTAAACACCACGGTCACGTAACAGATCTTTACAGAAAGGGAAGTTCATCTCAAAGTATTCTATCGATGACAAAATTGCATTGCATCTCATTCTGGCTAAAAGGCATCGACGGGCTACGCCCCCCGATAGACAATTTCCAAACATCAACAAATCTAGGCTGGTCACTATGAATATTGTTGTTTCTCAATGATTCCCAATATGTTGCTCTGATCAAACCTATAAATAAAATCTAAAAAACTAAATCAAACATATGCATCAAATTCTTCCACTACTAAAGGAAGACATTGTGTTGGTTAAATACCATCATCGCTGAATGGGGGCTTGGGCTCTAGGTTGGCATAATTGCACCGACATCAGACGAGGCAGGAAAGACCGAAACGGCCACTGCGGCGTGCAAAAAAAAGAGCCATTTCCATACCAACTACATCAGACGAGGCAGGACAGACCGAAACGGCCACTGCGGCGTGCAAAAAAAGAGCCATTTCCATACCAACTCACCCCCACCCCACATGCAACTTGATGACAACATACACACCATGACAATCTGGTTGGCTTGCTGTTGCTGACTGCAAGCCCATGAACCATGTCGGCAAACAACACACTGTTCGTTGGCGATTCCGAGGGGCAGTGCATTGATAAGCACATCAAGCGGTGATCGCGGACGGATGGTCCACAGCTATCAACTGTGGCCCACGATGACCAGCGCCTGGCAATATCTGGCCTGTCGACCATCGTAACTGACGGATGTCAGACAGAACAATGGAGAGGGCGCACTAGGCCAAAATGGTGGTAGGTAGAGACACGACCTGATGTGGATTTGGGGCCTATCCCATGCAAAAGAAAGGATACTACGACGATGCACGACTGGTAGCAGCAGTGGCCTGTGCTTCTTTCGTAATTCGAATCGGGTTGGAAGCTGTATTTTGAAAAAGTGTGTGCTATCAAGGGCGCTGTGCACCCGTCAAGCACAACGGGGATGTGAGATTCTGCTAACTTCTGCGAGCAGAGGAGGTGGCCTGGCGCGCTACTGGTTACGCAAACAGAGCAGTAATACAAACTGGTATGTT
The DNA here is from genome assembly GCA_905146915.1 of Ostreobium quekettii. Classification (NCBI taxonomy): domain Eukaryota; kingdom Viridiplantae; phylum Chlorophyta; class Ulvophyceae; order Bryopsidales; family Ostreobiaceae; genus Ostreobium; species Ostreobium quekettii. The sequence continues at coordinate 24,065 of CAJHUC010001644.1, forward strand.
ATCAGGGTGCATGTGCGGCGGATTGGGGCGGAACTTCTTGCTGACGTCAAGTAACGCGAATTGTAGATGCATGAGACGGGGGGCACAAAGCTTAGACTCGGTCCAACGCTGAGATCATACTAGGACCACAGCAGTCTCTTATTTGAGAAAATAGAATATTTCATCCTGCATTTAGCGAGGGTCTCCTTGCCAGCATTGAAATGGTAAGAAAGCGAAAGACACTGTGGTTGAATCACCAAATCCACTTTCTGCCAGGGGTAATAAATTGAATCTGGCAATACTCCTTGCTAATGATACACATCACAGAGCGCACCAGTGGAAGTTTCCGCCTTTTGAGTGCAGGAAGAAGAATGGTAAGGGAATCCATTTGTAAACAGCGTTCCAGCCAGCGCATGTATTCTTACTTGAAGTGTCCAGAACGATCACGACGTCCTTGGGGCCGCTGCTGGCGGCGTTGAACCACGGGCGCTCCCTCTGATCCATCGCAGACGTTATGTCAGAAGGAAATTAAATGGAATGACAACAATAAGTGCTGGGGAAAGCGCCACACGCATGGCGAAAAAAAATGTTATGGGGAGATAAGATTTGAAGCTCGCTGGAAATCCAAGATCCTGCATATTCCATGCAAACCGACATTTCCCACACAGCTGGAGCCGGACAAAAATTATGCCAAAAAAATGCCACAGTTCGAGGGAACCCAAATTCGTTCTACCAGAAACCAGTTCGAATTCCTGCGGCAGGAGTGCTGCCTTGCTGTCATATATCGGAATGTTTGAGCCTGCCTAGGATAAGTTCATTGCACATCCATGATATGTGCCAGGACAAGGGCATGTTTTTCGCAAAGTAAACAGTATCATCACTGGGGCTTTTTGCCCAATAATCAACAGAGCCCAAGTTCAGCATCCAAGCAATTGCCTGATGGGTATCCGTCCCTTACAGGGTCAAATTTTCTGCAGCTCCCAAGCGGTTGCTCGGGGTCATCATCTGGGAGGCCCCTCACAATTGCCAGTCCTGGCCAGACTCTGCGCAAGAATCGCATTATCAGACAGGTTCCATGCCAGACAACCTGTGACCATGCTATACGCCCGCAACAAGATATTTATCCATTCTGCACAATGACACATCAGCAGCACCTTATAATGCGGAGGTAAGGGCACAAAGACATAAAATTTTGCAGAGATGCCAAAAGCTGCTGCGCCACAGCCTCCCAAGTGCTGCAAAAGTTCGCAAGTACCCGCTCTTCCATATGTGACCGCACTGCATCCAATGGCGTATATACGGAAATTATGCCTGACACGGCTAAAATGACTCCAGCTACTATAACAGATTCCCATCATTTCAAAAATGAAGGTCATGAACGGTAATAGGAACCGTAAAAGCTATACACCCTATGCATAAAAATGTTCTCAAAAATTTGCGCGAAACCTACATTTGCCGGTGCACTGCTCTGCTGCTCACAAAACTTACAGGGTAATCAGCCAACTTTCACTTGCCTGATAAGTTGCGGAGTGAACACAAAACAGGCAACAGTTTTCCCAAAATTATGCAGCCGATATCTCTACCCCCAGAATTCAAACTGCAGGATTTTGAATACTCTACAGCGAGCTTTGCATCATGAAAGGAGTTGTCCTTTATCGCCTTTCTAGAGCCTGGCGATCAGCAAACCGATGCCAATGGTATCGAAACAAAATGGAAAGAAGCGGACCCTAGCAGCTAGACCTGGACATGAGGGCATATGCAGTTTGGTCAAAAGCACATCAGATCAGTGTACTTCTTAATTTTGAAGGGCTTGTTGTCGCCGAGGTAAGCCAGGCGGTGTCAAAAAACTTTCAACCCATTCGCGATATCCATGGAGCAGTGCCGTGCATGGCTTACCTGTGCACACCAGTCGTAGTGCCAATGTACGTCCACGTATAGTTCCCATCCGGGCCCTTCGCCACAAAATCCTTGTCCAAAGGCTGAAACGTGCATATCGACTCTATCACCTCTGGGCTCAGTTTCTCAGGGTCTTCCCCAGGCGGCGTCCTGACCATCGACTTCAGGAGGTCAAGCTGCCAACAAGGTCAGTACGATGCAAAGTCAATACGGTGCAAGGTCAATACGGTGCTCCCAGCAAACATGTACTAGACGTCGCCCGAGGGCTGGGCGCACACGGCAATGTGCGCCCGAGGGCTGGCCTGCGACGTCCCCGGGGGTTATGCAGGCCAGCCCACTGCCGTGTGCGCCCAGCCCTCGGGCGACAGCTAGTGCATCTGCCGGTTGGACTCCACGGCGTCCAGCCGACCGAGCCGACCACTCAAATCGAGATTGAACAGCGTTTATCGCCTCGACGCTTTCTCGCCGCTCGTGCGAATGGCCAGCCTCGCCTTGTTACGTAATACTTCAGGTTGATCCACGAAATTGCGTTGGACGGGCCTGACCAACAGTCTACAACCGACAACCAGCATCACCCCATTCCCAGAGGCCGCCCCGCAGCACCCCGCGCGTTGCCACCCGGCCTGGCCCACCCCGCCGCCCTGGCGGCCAGGGTGCCGCAGAAAGGCGGGCCGGCAGTCCCGTCCTCGTTTCGCCAGGAGCTCACATCAGTGGGCAAAGCCGAACCCACTGCTAGCATTTCGCCCAAGTCGCCAGGAAACAAACCACCGGGGATCCGGGCAGTCGTCCCCGGGACAGATCAGGTGCCCGCCGGCGGCCACACTGGGAGCCGCCCCCGGGATCGGCGGACCGTGCCAAACGCCCGCGGCCCGGAGCGCCTCACCATCCTCCCTTTCTCCTCGCATCCTCCGCATATCTCCTCGGAGTGGCCCAGCTTGTCGGAGCACTCCCGTCCGGGCGGGAATTCATTCGAGCAGGCGTGCACGGAGCAAGAGCACCCCGGCACGACCTGGCCGCGCGTCGCGTACAGCTCCGTGGCCGCCTCCTGGAGCGTCCGGACAATGTCCTCGTTGGCCCGGATCCTCCTGCCCAGGTTGTCGCTGTCGCCGGCCGCCGACAGCGCCACCATCAGAACGCCCCATGCCGCAAGCTTCCACCGTATCTTCTCAGTACCATGACAGCCCCTGTTGCGCGAAGATGCGCAGGCCATCGGCGATGCGGCGGCACGGCGCGGGCCAGGCCCGCGATTGCCAGATCGCCGGCGGGCGTCCGGAGGTCCAGGCGCTTGGGGTTCGGCGGCGTTGGCGCAGGAAGCGGCTGGGGGCCAGTGCGGAGGCGGACTAGAGGCCGGGACGAGAGGAGAGGACGGGAGGAGAGGACACGCACAGGAAGATCGTTCGGAGTTGTTTCCGGGTTGTTCACGTGTCTTGCGCTGTGCCCCAGCCGATGTACAAAGGGCCAGGGAAGCGGCAGCTGTCGTGCCCGCGGCGTGTGGCTGCTGCTTGGCGTCGAGGTGCCCCCGACAGCATCGGGGGACCATTTGTGCATTGAGAATTCTCAATGACGCCCTTCCGAAAGGCGGTCCGCTCCCTCAGGAGAACGGGAACGCATTTCATGCTCAAGTTCACAGCCCCTATATCGGTGCAGTTTTCCATAGCCAGATCGCTTTTCAGGCATACCCGCATCGGCATATTCAATGGCGCGATGGGGCCAAAGATCATCACTCACTGGAGGCGACGACTCAAGGACGACATTGCTTGGGACCAGCCAAACTCCCCAGGTATTCCGCATCAAGAATCCACTTGGAAAGATTTGAATTCAGAAACCGTTTCTGAGTTCGTCGTATGAATTTTTTGTTTGCTTCCCTCCCATTGGGCCTCATGGGCAGCCGTTACGTGACCAACGCCTCCGGTCGACATCAGTGGAAGTTGAGCCTCTTTCTTCTTATAATGCACATCCACGTCCTACCTGGCTGTGCTGTATGAGAATCACGGTGGTCTGTGTAGAGGTGTTTTCTTGCCAGGCAGGAGAGCAATTGGATGTCCAAGGCGAACAATGGGATTTCGACGCACGCAGCCGTTCCGCAGTTGGTCTCAGAGCAGCGGGTGATCTATTGGCGAAAATGGATGCCAAACACGTCCGCGCGTTGCTGCAGAGGATGGCGGGTGTTCTAGCAATTCACTATGGAGATATGTGGACATAGGTGCGATGTCTGCCGACCTTTCATCGCCAGGGGTGGCTATCCTTCGACACGAGAAAACTGGCACCCTCCTTGCTCCACATAGTTCAAGGGAATGGGCCAATGAGTGCGGCCGTCCCATATACAGGATGCTAATTGTTGCGAAGCCAGCGGGCCAGTCCCTCACAAGCTGGTTATTGCTTATACTATTGCAGTGCATCTGCAACGGTGCACTCAGTGTCAAAACGGCATCACAGCCGGCATCTCCCAATTAACATTTTCTGCTAGAGACTACGCTTGACCAATTTACAGTCCGGGTTCATGTCGTCTCAGAGCATTGACACGTATGTGCGTATGTGCACCGTGCTTACTCATTCTTGACCATTTTTCGATAGCGTTGAATAAACTTATGTTGCTCTGGTATGGGAAAACGACAGGCGCATGATGCAAACGCGATGTGCTGAATCAAAACGACCATTTAAATCCGGATAGAGGAAGAGGCCCTTATGTCAATGAGTCCACGCCGTAGACGGTTCAGTATGCTGTTGTTACACGTGTGCTCGTGCCATTCAGCGAAGACTGCCTCCCAATTGGCCACGGCGTACATCGGTTGACCCGCAATTGCTCGTGGCTCATCCCAGTGCATGGCAAGTGTGCATCATCAGGATATATCAAGGCGGCTTTTGCAAATGGCATCCCCCGGGGTTGGCAATCGCATTTTGCCAAAAAAGTAATTCAAATTAATTCGAGGAATGCATCGACAAATGCCATCGCAGATCTCTCCATGGTGGGTTAAGTACTCTTCTAGAGCTGTAATCCAGGCAGAATTATCTCCAATCTAGCTCAAAATTTCCATCAAACACAGACTGCGGAAAAGTAAACTGCAGCAAACTATAAACTCCCTTCGTCCATGGAAAGTGCAAGACGCAGAAATTTACCATCCTGCATACTGCGGATTGCGACGTTGAAAACTTTCACGAGCATTGAAATGTAAGCACTCCACAAGAAGACTACCGATACATTGTCTTGGTTATGTTCCGCTGCGGTATATATTAAACTTGAGCATCAAAAGAACTGCTGTTTTTGTACTCTTCTAATAGACCTTCTTGTTGTGATTCATCTTGCTGTGGCCGCACACTGGCATCAGCTTCAGCACGCTTTTGCGCCTTCTCGAATTCAAGATGTTTTCGAGCTGGTGCATCCAAATATCGCATTTCTACCTATCGGTGCAAGGGACGCCATCAACCCTGGGCAAACAGAGCCACATTTGAGCATCGAGTGCGACACGCAAACGCAAAATAGAACATGGAACTAACTGCAGTAACCTAGACGTTGGCGCAAAGCCCGGACCTCTGGCTCATCGACATAGGCACCTACAAGGGTCAGCAACACTTGGGCTTAATTCGCATGCAGAATTTCAGTGTATTGACTGACACGATACACTTGCAGCATATGGAAAAAGGAAGAATTAAATGAGAACTGCCAACAATACGCTGTAGAAGTAAGGCTACTAGCAGTTCTATGGCGAACAAGATTTCTATCTTTTCGGTTGATTTTTCTCTGTTTTGACCGTTTGTTCTTCGTTGCACCACCATCGACGGACATGGGTTCACCGACATTTTAATATAACAAGCCTATCCTACACTTCAAGCAAACCAGGCAGCCACACTGCAGAGGCACATATTCCAGCTTACGCAAGCGTCTAGTACACAAGCGTCTACCGTAGATGAGATTTCACACAGCCTCGACAGATTTTAACAGAATTCGCGATATACGCACCGTCCTATGCTTACTACTTTGGCATTTTGAAACACGCCGTCGCTGTCAATGGGATGTGTTCCTCGGCATTCTGCCAGCCAAGCGTTGTCCAAGACTTTTTCCGCCGGGCATTGCGCCTGCAAGACCAGCGCGGCCGTGCATGCCAGACGGTGTTGATTGGCGGGGCGAAGGCATCCACTTTCATTTTATCCATTATGATTTCGGTGTCATAAAAGAACACCGACGATGTAGATAGCAGGCCCGCCATGGACGCTGTGGGTGCGGCCTAGAGGTTGGCGAATCTTCAATAATATTGGGTTTCATGAATAGACAGGCCGCAAGTGCATTGGCCCTGGGCATGCATGCAAGGCTACACTTGGGTGTTACATTGGATGGAAGCGGCCAGACACAGGGGCTGGCGGAGCAGTTCAAAGGAGAGCAGCACGGTGGATTGGGACAATAATGCCATGCAGACAGACGTGTTTCGGAGCAAGATTTTAGGCCGTTGCTAGGATAGTGTAGTTTTCCCCCTGTGTAATGCACGAAAGTGGCCCACCTTGCTACCATGGACAACACGATAAACAACATGGTTTTACACAACTTCAATGGCGTCCCAACGGAAGTCGCGTACTCTGTGGTGTGTTTTGATCAAAACACAATTGGCACACGACGTTTACGCGATATTTACAGCATTTTTACTCGCACAACACTGCACAAGGTTTCCAGGACCGTGTAATTTGGCCCATTTTTTATCAGTGCTAGGCGTCGCGCCTCCAAATCTGCGACTGCACAAGCAATGAGCTCGGAAGTTGCAAATGTTCGATACCCTTCATGCCCGATCATGCATTCGTTTTCGAGTTAGGGGTTCTTAGTTTTATCAGGTTTCGGGCTTTTACTGACCTTTTTCCCTTCATGGATTTCGCAGCCTCCCCACGACCTTCATTCCCGTAAATGATAGGTATTGAGAAATTCTATAGATAAGCTGTGGGCGCAAATGCCCAAATTATGTGGGGGGGAGGGGGGGGGGAGTCGAGAGTATTTGCGCTGCTGCTTTCTGGTATTTGGAAGTAAATTGGATGGGCAGCTCCCCAGCCGAGCTTCGCTTCCATCTCTCCATCGCTCGGCAAAAATCCGGTGTCGCTGTTTCGAAGGGCTTGATACCGCACACGATGCAAACTGCACAGCACTTGCGTATAAGCGCATTTACACAAGTGCAAGAGAAGGTTACGTAATATTACGTAGCTTATATGGGTGGTAAATGCTCACTTACGCTTGGTCGCATCCCTTGGACGTTTCCAACCCGCACGAACAGCATTGGACTTCTTTGGTGGGCATCTTGGTGCTCCCAAGGGGGCACACTGCCCTCTTTGAATCGATGTCAAAGGTCTCATCTACGACCTTAGTGCTTGCAATTTTCGCAATTTCGTAGTCGCCGCAGTTATCTATTGAAGGCACGACTGAGACGAACGTATCGGTCACCCTCTGAGTGTCATTTCCCTGCGGCAATTGAGAAAGAAACAGTGACTGATGAACATCTAATGGGGAACATATCCCAACAGCATAAAATGGCTTCCCTTCCATCGTAAATTTCAATATATACGCGCGCACATGCACTCACATACATGTTGATCTGGGGTGTCGTCCCGATAATTTGGTTCACACTTGCATTGAGAACAATGACGCCTGCACTTGCTATCGTCGATATGACGCCAATGTGGTGAATTTGGAAGTGTTCTGGGTCCAATCGGATAATTTCACCTCAATCGTTTCGCTCGTGGGGCTTTAGATACCACCACTGCGTCGCCTTCATACTGCCACCCAAGGCACCGTCCAGCATCACCAGGCGGGGGGGCATCCAAACAGTAGCAGAAAAAAGATCAGATAAAACTTTCTGTGAGCACGTGTGCATGCATTTCATCAGTGTTTTGCACGCGTAAAGCACGAAAATAACCCAACCCGTGAAATTTGTGCACGTTTGAACAGGTGTTTTTTGGCCCTTTCTTCCTAGTGAAATGCCATTTTTCCATGGGATAAGTATCCTCAAGAAGCACATTGCTGCTTGCAGCCAGGCCTATAGTTTGGCGAATCAAAAAATACGTTAAATTCATGGGCTTCGCGATGGAACAGAATGGGGAAGGTTAGCTTTACATCGCATTTCTTGTTGACAGGACCGCTTTGGGACACATGGTTTTTAGATGAGGCATTAGACAGTCGATTCAGGCTCACAGAACATTGCTCTGGCTCCTTCATCTCCTCAAATTCGCAGATGAATGCCATTTCCTTTTCGCAGGCTGCGTCGAACACATTTCTTGCCCGGCCCCGCCGGTCTATCGCGGCGCAAGCCTCCACCCCCCTCGCCCGAGACGCCCAAAAAGAAGAAGAATCCGCTGTGTCTCTGCTTGAGATTTGTTCCGCCTCTTCACCGGACGAGACCCACCTGCAAAAAGTATGGTCAGGTGCGCGTTACAACGACATGCACTTCCACAAAGTGCACCACCAGTCTTGGTCTGCACATGAGCTGGTTGGTAAACTTACCTGTGCTTTTGCGCAATCAGATGCGTTCGAAATGCAGTGCATTTGCAGAGCGTTATGCTCAATGAGCCTACTCATGACTGCATGGTCGCATTAGAAGACACAACAGTAACGGAACACGCTAGTATGGCGCTTTGGTGGCAGAGGCCCCTTTTCTCTAGAAGCGAGTCCAGCGAGGTTTAGAAGCATTGTCACACTCCATTAGTAATAAACAGGCCCAATGACACAGTCCTGACACGGTCTGCTCAAAATCCAACTGTGTACTTTTGGGACCACAATTGCCGAAAGTACACAGATGGATTTTGAGCAGACCGTGTCAGGACTGTGTCATCTGGCCTACTTTTTCCTAGTGTTCTGCAACTTCAAAACTACTGCTCAAACTGATATACTTCGCCTTTGTCTCAAAGAGTTTCAGCTTCCGCGGAGTTCAGTGCATGCGGGGGACACCACGGCCGAGAACAGGGCATCTGGGATCGGCCGATGACGGGTGTATTCTCTGGCGACGCCGGTCACATCAAGGGTCCCCATTAATAGTTGCTGCTCAAATATTTGAGCAGCATGGGTGGAAACATTCTGAAATTCGGTAGCCTGGAGTGGGGTGCTGGAAGGTGGTTGGGCGGCGGTGCCGTGAGCGACATGGGTGGGCCTGTAGACACTTCCAACAATATCGAAGACCCAGAAATACGGTGTGTATCGTATCTGAAGTGCCGCGCGGCGGTTGGGTTTGGGGTGGGGTGTGGGGCAGCGACTTGTCACCGGCATGGTGTTGGCAAGGGATCCTGGGGGACTGAAACTCAATAATATTTTGCTACAAAAAGAAGCTGCTAAATTTAAAGTATGTGAGACTTGACATAGGGCATGGATAAAGAAAAGAGCAAACCACTGCGAATGGGCACAATGAAATTATGAAAATAGATGCAGAAAGCGGGCAAAAAATGAGTAATCAAGGATTGACGGTTAGAGAACATATTATTTAGAATCTAAGCGAAAAGTAAACATGTAAATCGAAATAAGCGCGCACATTGACCAAAATAAAGGGTGGTAATAAAAGATTAACAGGCGAAGGTGATCAATTAGGCCGGCGAGACCGGGGCATGTCGAATGGTATGCACTATGCATTTCAGCGCAGGAGGGGCAAAACTAAAAGAAAGCACGGTGTTCGTAGTGCCATAGAACCAAGACCTCGCAATATGCCATGGCATACATAAGGAGGGCCGAAAACAAACGCGCCTGGGGATGTCCCAATGCATTGTTATGGATCCACCAGAGACTTTTGTTCCGTTCCCGCTCTTGACGAAAACAGCAGAACACACAGCAATACCTCCAGCGGAAGGGAGCCGAGTCGTCGAGTTCAAGGCCGATCCAACAGCCCTCTCGCGTTGCCAGACCGGACAGGAATGCTTGAGACTCGTAGGATTTAGGCTCTGCCAGATGGCCGCCAACTGCGAGGCACGCATCGACCGCCTTGCCGAAAGGCAGCTTGCTGTTGGGATCCATTGTGTAGTACTTCCTTTCGTTGTCCAGGTAGTAGCATGACTTCTCCTCGAAGAGGTCTGGGCACTCGGACTTCTCTCCACGCAGCACCTTGCAGCAGTCGCTCAATACAAATCACGCCACACGACGCCAACTGTTGAGATGCGCTCCATGATTTTCTGAGTCCGGGGCAATGAGTACGGTGCGCATGACGAAGCCAAGCCATCGCGCCAAGTTTGTGGTAGTATAACATGAAAAACAGCGCCTATGAAAAAGCACTATCTCGCTGAAAATGTCAAATTGCATTCCGAAGACGTTTAGTTGCTGTCAATGCTTTCAAAACTTGCCCATTTCCCACACCTAAAGCAACTGCTTTCTCCTTTCTTCAGCGTATCTTCATCGAAACAAGGATTTTCAGTTTCAATACTGTTGGGTCAGCTCTACAATACTTCCCGAACACCTTGGCAAAAAAGCAACACCCCATCGTCCAATTGACTTTCAGGAACCAGAGGTTGCTGAGCTCTTCAAAGGTTCAAAACCTAGTCAGCTGAGCATCCATTGTCCCACCCATTCCCCTCAAAGTAGATATGTCGATAATTGCATGATCCATCCCACGCTCTCCTGGTAGCCGCTAGCGGTCCACATTGGTACCAACATCCATTCAAATAGATGCCATGCACTTGAGCAACAAAAGCAGCCCTGTTTTCCAGGTATCTTCAAGCCCCGAACAATGTGGCACTTGAGACGCGCAATCCACCATGAACGAAGTACTTTCCATATTGGAAAGTAGATGATCTACTTTAGAGATCATAGAGATAGAGATCATAGAGATCATCTCTATCCGTCACGCAATTGAAAAAAATGGCAATGAAAGCATGAAGTACATGGGCGCACACATGAAAGTCCCTGTCTGCTAGTTCCACGGGGACGAAGCTGCGCTCGTTTGAAAAGGATTACCTGAAGCTGGCAGAATTTGTTTTGTTCAGCATCCTCTCCCGTCGTTCTGCAAAACGTATTCCGATCGATGAGTGTGTCGAAAACGCTCCTGAAATTGGTGTCGGTCCCTTCCAGCTCTGAAACCAGAACGTCCATTCCAACAACGGCTACGAGGAGGCCTGGGATGCCCTCTGCTGTGTCGGGGGCATACACTGGCATGACCGCCGTCGTGACGTTTCCAAGGCCGGAAAAGTCCTCGTAGAAATTGCTCCACTGAACGTCAAGTCCTCGGCGCGTCCAGGCTAAGAATCTGATGTAATCCAGGAACTTGAACAGTGGGTCGTCGCTCTCTGGACAGCAAAATCTAGGCAATTTTCAGCCCATATAAGACGACTTCAGCCATGCACGCTACGAGAATAACTAAATTGTGTGGGTAGTGTCGGAGAGCGTCAGATAAAATTACCACTGGCAAAAGCGGCATCAAGGCTGCAAAGATTGCGTTGTGCTTTCTGCATTGCGGGTACATTATATCCACCCATTCAACTCTGCTGCAACAAGGTTGGACGTTTTAGCCAGCGCGTCAGCACTGCCTTGGTTCAGCATTTGACAAACCTAGCGATATCGAATGGAATGGAATGAAATTGAGTCCACTTACAACGTTGATTTGCATGTACCCCTATGAAGCGTGCATGCATCCATAACTTCAGACTTATTAAATTAAATTCATTAAAACCACAACCAACGATCCAAAAACGCAAGCTTGCGACAATTCCCCACATTTACCTTCAATTGACGCCCAGGAGCCGTTGTTCTCGCAGGCAATCATCTTAGTCAGCTTATCGTCTGCTTCTGGCGTCATGGAAAACGTGAAGATGTGAGCTGCTTCACCACCTAGACCCACCAGCTCCAATTGTCTCTCTCGTATGAAATCGGGCACAGCGTTCGAATCAGCTTCCTCTCTCGTTTCTCCAAAATTGCCACAAGGCTGTTGTTCGAGAAGCGAGCAGTCCTCCCCGTCCGTGAGGAACAAAATAACCTGTGGAAGATCAAATTATCCGAGTCATGATAACACTTTCCGAAGTTCCATCTTGGATGCTGATAGGTGAATTGCCAGATGATCTTCTAGATCGCTAAAACCTGTTCACTTGTATTGACCGTGTGTTGGCCCACCATGCACCTTCCAAGCCTCTCTCTCTCGGGTATTCGAGCTTCATATATATGGGGTGCTGCCACAGAGTCTGTTAAACATCATAAATGATCCTTGCCAAGTTCTACGGCACTGAATGTGTTTTCAACACTGCTGAAGAGTGCTCAAGACTACCTGAGTGAACTGCAATGCTTGTGCGACAGAGAATGCAGAAACGAGGAAGAATGGCATTCAGGGAGCAAGACTGCATTGTTGTGTCATGTTGACAAAATTTTGCTAAAATTGCTGGTCAGTAATACCGGATCTTTGAGGCCCCACCATACACTTGAGAAAATTCGATTCAACACAAAACGGAGCAGCGATTCTGCATACCCAGGATCTTATGAACATGCTGGCAGCCTGTAACTTTTCCTATTCTTTCAGTATTAATATTCTTTCACTATCGGTAGCCAGCTTGTAGTATCACGTGAGCAGAGATGTCAGGGTTTCAATCATGGCTGATATTGCTGCAAGAAATTAAAGGAATGTATCTGTAATGTATCTAAAACAGTCTGGTTCGCAAAGCGCATTTTCGACTGCCCTGCTTGCACAGACAGAAGGGGCATGGTCAGCAAAAAAGGTATATCAAAAAAATAGAAGTAA
>CAJHUC010001645.1:0-108478 GCA_905146915.1 Ostreobium quekettii
CTTCACAGGGCAGACCTTCAAGTTTGTGACAAGTTTTCTTGCAACTAGTGTTAGTTCAGCCACCATGAACTCTTCAAACCATCTCTTGTTTCTTTGGCCGGCGTCCATCTGTCACAAATGCCCAAGTTCTGGACCGCCAGGATTGAATTATGAAGTTTGCGATCATCATGGCCATCGACTCAGTGGCTCATTGACACCAGTTGACCGAAGAATTCGCATAACTATGCACAAGGTTTCTTGGCACTGATGCCAAACGTCAATGTGGCAAATCGACGGATGAAAGCTGAGGAAAGAAATCGAGCTATGTCAAATTGTCTGCTCTGTTGAAGATCCACAAAGTATGGATGCAGGAAGATCACCATTGGCACCCCCGCAGTCGCATTCAACCGCCACAACTGCGCTTGCTCCACGTGGCCTCCGTGCTGTGCCCAACGCTGAGAGCCAACCGACAGACACAAACAAACAAAACATCACAATAGCGACGCCCTCAAGACCTTCCTGCACCCGTCTTCTCCCGCAGGCGCAAACACTAGGCCTTCCACGGCCAAACTCCCGATCGAAATCCACGGGAACTCACGCCGCGCCTCAGAAATTGAACGACTCCGTGAGCACCGCCTCCGCGCCGCAGCCCTTGCGCTCCAGCGCCGCGGTGACGGAGTTCATGAAACCCTGCGGCCCGCACAGGTACACCTCCCGGTCGCACAGATCCGGTATGTGCCTGCTCAGAAACGCCTCGTCCACGCGCCCCTTTAGTCCCCCCCACCCCGGGTCATCCCCAGTCACGGTGGCCGTCAGCCGTATCCTCCCCCCGCTCCTCTCCGCCGTCTCTGAAATCTCGTCCAAAAAGGCGGCCTCGGCAGACGTGCGTGTGGAGTACAACACGTGGACGTCCGTGCCGGCGCGCTCGAACTCTTTCAGCATGCTGCGCAGCGGAGTGATGCCGATCCCACCAGCCACCAGCACCACGGACGCGGCACGCACGTCACAGTCCTGGCAAGACAACGGCGTGAAGTCTCCGCCGAAGCCTTTGAATGCGATCGACATCCCGGGGGCCATTCGGTTGTGCAGCCACGAGGACGCCAGGCCGATCTTCTTGACGGTGATCGTGAAGGTGCCCGTGGCTCTTGAGTCGCGGGGATTGGAGGAGACGGTCCAGGTGCGGTTGACGGGCCTGGGGCTGGAGTCCGGGATGCGCAGGTCGAAGGTGGCGAACTGGCCGGGCAGGTAGGAGGCGGGCTTGCCGCCCTCGCCCTCCGGCAGGCGGAACTCGAAGGTCTTGACGCCCTGCGCCTCGTCCTGGAAGCGTCACATGGCGAAAGTCGTCGGAAGGTGGACGGTGTAGGGAAGGGCATGTGTCTAGTTGCCCGAAAGGCGCTTTACTGGCGTTGGGCTGGGCGGCAAATTGGTGTTGTGGTCTTGTAGTTAAAAACGTAGTCTTTTCAGTGGCCGCAGTGCGCTGCACTCCAAGGCCAGACTGCTAAGAAGACTGCAGTTTGAGCGAAAAGACCGCAGTGTTCACATATTGCTGTTCGGGGGATGATCGAAATTCTGGGATCGGCCGAGCCAAGTGCACTGTGCTGGGAGCTGAACCGACGCTCCTTTTCAGATGGCGGTTGGGTCAATGGCGGATGGGTGAATTGTCCCAAAGTGTCTGAAAAGATAGCGAGTGACTGCTGACTTTGTCTCGTGTCCAGGGCCCAGACATGAAACAGCAGGAGCGCTCTCAATCGTTTAGTATGCGCAAATTATTAGGAAACTGATGCTTTTCTGGGGGAAAAGGTCTCACCCCCCTGTGCATCTGAATGTGTTCATTTTCCAGCAGGTTTCTGCGGAGTGAGATATTGCATTCTCTGGAGCTGAGGAGACGGCCCGACACACGCAACACCCAGCGCTTATTGCCCCAATTCATCCCTTGAATGACCCGCCAACTATTCCAATGCATTATTTTGTCTTTCTGGACATCCAGCGTCGACAACTTCCCGTCAAAACTGCAGCCCACCTTGACGCTGACACACTCCACCATCTGGCTCCCCACTTCCTCAGCCGTGCTCGGGTTGTACGGCGACAGCTCCGCCTCGCCCTCCACCGTCAGCGGCAGCGCCCCCCGCACGTGGCTGAACTCCTCCGCGCGAAACTCCACGGTGCGCTGCGCCCCCGGCAAGTCACGCTCCTCAAACAGGATCGTCGCCCTGCCGCTGACCTGCAGCGCGAGCAAACGTGTGCAAGTCCTGACGCAAGCCCCTCCACACGTCACAGGTCCATCTGGACTTCGCAGGCGCCACGCAAACTCTCCGTTTTGGCGTCGGTTTGATCGCTGCGCCTCTGAGGGTCAAGGCTGCGTCTTTCCACCGCGGACGGTGTCCGGCAGGCGCACATCAGCAGTGTGCAAAGGCTCATACGTCCTCACTTAGCCAGTTCGCACAAACTGCAACGGGCTAGCTCCAGCGCAAGATATCAAAGGGGAGGATCGAGGCGTCGACTGGGCATGTGGATGGATGACAGGGTTGGGGATGTGGACAAACATTGGAGTTCTCTCTTGACGGCGTTGCTGTCTGCGGACCTGTGTACACTGTGTTCCTTGGTCGAAGGGGAGGAAGAAAGCACGGAAAAAACGAGGGATGCCGTTCGAGAAACGGACCTGCAGCGCGTCGCCGGTGGCGTAGTCCACGAACAGCAGCCCGCACCGCGGGTCTGCCGCGATGTTGCCCAGCGTGTTGAAGAAGCCGTTGCCGACGTAGTCGGGCCACCGGAGGGTGGAGGCGTCCACGACGCGCACGAAGCCGGGGGGTCCGCCCCGGTGCGACACGTCTGCGCCCACCGAGCTGGACCTAGACCCTGGCCCCACCGGACCACCGAACGCGCTCGCGATGAAAAAGATGTCCGCCTTTCTGATCATGGCCATCTGTTCCGGGCCAAGCGCCGTCCCCGTCGTAGTCTCCTTGGCCTGCCCCATCGCCTCTAGCCCGGACACGTCCACCACCACCCGCCTGACCGTGATGTACTTCGGGCAGTTGCCGAAGCTCTGGTCCACATTGAGCAGGATCCCGCCCTCGCGCGCCTCGCTGATCGCGCCGTTGGCCCTGTTGCGCCGTCGGTTGGACAGGTCCAGCCCCAGCAGGCCCATGAAGCCCCCCGCGCCGAAATTGCCCCTGTCGCCGGCGTAGGGCCGAATCGGGCTGATCCTCAAGTGCTTGTCGTCGGGCGCTGTCACGAATCCCGGCTTCCCCACGATCGCCGACGCCCACGGCCTGCCATCATTGTCCACCGTCCCCGCGTACATTATCCTCTGCGAGGCGAAGAACTCGCGGTGCTGGTCGGGCATGTACGGGCGTATGAACTGGCGCCCGATGCTCTCGCCGTGGTGCCGCCCGCTCACGGCCTCCTGCACCTCGGCCTCCCCGGGGTGGAAGGGGCTTGGGCCCGCGACCTCGGCCATCCTGCCGCCCCTGCCGCCGCCTTTGGCCTCCCGCCACGGCGGTGTGTACGCGAGATTCGCGGCGCCCCTCCTCGAGCCCCCGTCGGTGGTCGGAGACCGTGCAGCCGGCCCCGATCCCGAGCCTCGCGGCTTGGGCGGCCCAGGGGCACGTAGGGGATGCCGCGAGCCGGTGCGGGGGTGATCGGGCGGAGAGAATGATGCGGAGGACACGGAGATCGCTCGCCGAGGGAGGGATCGGAGAGCTGTGTCCGCGCTTGGGGCCTCCAGGGCTGGAGTGGGCAGGCACGCGCTCGCTGGTGCGGTCGGAGGGGGCCGGTGGAATGGTGGTGGCGATGGCGTGGGTTTTTGTTGGTAATGTGACCTGGCCCTGCGTGGCGTTGGGTATAACGCGAGGCCGGCGCCCTAACGCTATGTTTGGGTAACGCCGTTCTGGAATCGTCCGCCGGCCTGCGGAGGGTACCTGACTGGAATGGGTTTGTCATTATCGTCACCATCACGAATGTTTACATAACAAGGCGAGGAGGAGGCCATCTGCTTCCCATTTTGCCCGAGCAAAGCAGCGTCCGTGGGTTTGTCATGTGCCCTTCAGGGAAAGAGCAGGGAAAGATGGGCACTGATGGGGGATTTTGGTATGGGACTGGCTGTGTCCTCATTTGGTTGTGCGTCAGTTTATGCACATCATTGCTTCCTTTCACCCATGCTAGCCTGATTTCAATTAGAGGGAGACCGCATCAGTTGATTTGAAATTTTTCGGCGGATCCACAAACAAGATCGCACTGCCAACGTGCCCAGCTTCTGGAGCCAGTCCTCGACGATTCGTCGATGTACATGCACATATAAACAGTTTTCCGCTGTGAACGATTTCGGTCGACATTGCAGTCAGTCTCTGTGGAGCACCAGATCAATCTATTCCGATATTCTCAGGCCGGCTTGCACACGAATGCTCCGTCCATTTCTTTACATCCAGCGCTGTTTTGATGCATCACCTTGTGTTGTGCAATTATTTGCGTGCATTAAACATGTGTAGATGCGTCCGAAGACATGCCGTTGCTGTTTCGGCCTGCAATGTTTTGTCGGCAAGTACTGCTGGCCGCCAGATGTGGGGTCCATAGGTCGTGATCGCTGCTACCAGCAACGGTTAAAAGCGCTCAACCTTGAGGTACAACATAGATCACAGCCCTGTATGGTTGCGACCTTATGGTGCGCGAACGCACGTGCTGTGCTGTGCTGTGCTTCAGCGTTTGTTCCTGGCAGCAGAATGTGAGGCTGTCCTTGCTGCTGGTATCCCGCATTCAAAGGCGGTTTCAGTGTGTCGTACTTTCTGCTATACAGTATGTATACGGGAGTATACCCCTCTCGTAAGGCTCATACAATGCAGAAATCGACTGAGTCTGCAGCCGTGTCTCCCTCGTAAGGAAAGCTGTGTCTGGAAACGAAATCGATTCCTTGGGTGATGGGCACGTTGACATGTTTCTAAGGGATGTACATGCCTTTGAAACGCAAAATTTCAGTTCAGGTTTTACTTCAGGTCTGTCGAATGCTCGCGATTGAATCCTAAGTAGTAACCTCTGCGCCAGCATGAGTATATTGCACCTCATTTCGTCCAAAATGCAATTTCACACTCATCTGGAAGTACACATGGCGTTATTGTTGTCCCAGCGATGCTGGGATAATTTTATGCACCGAATGCGATGTGCTATCTCCGCATCGCCGCAATCTGTGAAAAATATTGCGTTTCATAAAGGAAATCGTGGTCATTTTAAAATTCAAAGCAGCCTGCAGTGAACCGGCGTTTCTGAAGTTTCTGGGCAGTTTGTACACCACTTCTTTTCCTTGGAGACGCTTCTGCCATCCTTAAGAGCAATTGACTAGTCCTGAAAATTAATCTCACAAGGAAGAGGCTCAACAATTGCAGATTGATTGGCAGATAATTTGGAGGGCCCACACGTGTGAACTGCACATTTCAAACAGCAGAAATGATTGAAAGTTTTGAATTATGCCAATCAAATTTGTTGCCGCCTTCTCCC
Organism: Ostreobium quekettii; assembly: GCA_905146915.1. Lineage (NCBI taxonomy): Eukaryota > Viridiplantae > Chlorophyta > Ulvophyceae > Bryopsidales > Ostreobiaceae > Ostreobium > Ostreobium quekettii. Next base: position 5,464 of record CAJHUC010001645.1, read on the forward strand.
ACTCATGGATATTTACCCAAACTGCAAATACTTTGCTCATTGGAGGACGCTACCATGAAAATAAAATTTGTGTCTGTTTGGAGCGTCCTGTATTGAGTGCATCGTTACTGACGCAATCAGCTCATAGAGTTCCTCGCTGGCGATTGGATCGCTGCTTGCCTCATTTGCGCATGCATGATTCACGCAAAATGTTCCCGCAGTATAAATAACAGGCATGACATTCTGTTTAGCAACTTCAGAACAGTTTTTGAGAGGACAGCCCGTCAGTCCCGCACCACCGGCTTCATCGCAAGGAAATTTTGTTTCAAAGGCGCGTCATGACGACTCCTTCAACTACTTGGTTGGTATTCTGCGGCCTTCAGCCATTTCCCCCATCAAGTTGATCCTCGTACGAGCTCGTGTGCGGTCTCTCATGACGTTCTTCCAAGCCCCAGGAAGCCACAGCTTGTAACAGCCGGTCTCTTCCACACACCCCACCCCTGTTGCCGCCTTCGATTTCTACTTCGGTCCCACTAGTGGCGAAGTACTTCGCCAGGACGCCCCTTTTCATTTCTTGGTCCCTCGAGAGGGGCTCCCTCTCCCTCCCCTTCGCAGATCAAAGGTGAACCACCAATACCCACTTCCCTCTCCTCTTATGACGAGAAGGAAGTTCATCCCCCAGCACGAAGAGGAACCGCCCTCCAAACCGCATCTCCGCGGTGCACATGCACATCCGACTAAAACCCGCCTCCGCAATGTCGATCTAGGTTAGTGCCCATGGCAGGAAGTCTCAAGCCGCCACAAGCGCCAGCGCAGCCACGGCTGCCGCCGCCATGATGGATCCGGCGGTCAGGGCGCCAGCGCTTGGGCTCGGGGGCGTGGGTGTCGAGACCAGATCAACTGGGTCACCACCCTCAGGCGGAGTGGGTCCACCAGGCTCTCCTGGCGGTGTGGGCTCCGTGGGGCCCGTGGGCTCTGTGGGTGAAGTTGGCTCATTCGTCGTCTGCAGGAAGGCGTTGGTGCCTCCTGAAATGAGCAGCTGGCGGCATGAGTCGCCGTCGGCCAGCAGGCTTCTCGCTGCTCGCGAGGGCGATGCCAACAGCAGCCTATTTGGGCCCACGGGTGGGGCCTCTTCGGGAGCCATGGCAGGGGAGTCGGCCTCTGCCCCCCAAGCGTCGCAGTTGTCCTGAAGAACGGGCGAAGAATTAGAGGGAGTGCACGCGCTCCTGCGCGTCTAATATTTGAACGCTTGTGTGTCGATTTAAACGGTATGCATCTTTTCCGCTGCAACACTTGTGCCGGGCGAATTCTTCCTTTCCGGTGCGCTTCCTTCATGGACAATCCGTCTTCTGCGCCAGCTCGCGATGAAGGCGTTCATGTGGATAAATCAGGAAGCGATGATGTGCTCTAATGCAGCTGTGGATAATATGTGCGAGGTGGTGACAACAGTGCTTGCTTGTGTGGTCTACTGAGGCACTGCCGCCATCTTGCTAATCCAACGCTGAGAGGGCCAATATTAGGGCTAGTCCTGGAAAATAAGCTTGCAAACCCAGTGGAGAGAGCAAAGTATGCAAAGCATAGAAGGGCAGATAGCAATAAATCTTTCTTTGAAATACTAGTTCAGAAGCAAAAATGAGTGAATATGAAGCAATGCTCATCATACATTCTCCCCCGTAATGGAATATAATGTCTTGCCATGACGGACCAGTCTGCAGGCCAGGTCACTTCACTTACGTTTTCGATAAAATCAATGCATCCTCCACTCTCAAGTGCATCCCATGCTTCGATTTGATCCTGCATTGGCAAATCCCACGCTCATCTTCGCCACCAATCGCGCAACGCATGATGCGGCAGCATGCATCTAAGATTCTGCAATTTACAATATGGACAACATGGCCGCACCTTTCCGCCGTACGGGGCCGCTCCATGACACCGTGTTACCATTTTGGTGTATTGCTCCTATTTTGTAGCTGCTTTCGGCAGCATTACACAAGCACACAGAATTCACAAATGTCTGCAACAGTGTGCATCCTGGGATCCGTCGGGGTGCGCCTTTGGGGTGCTGTGACGTGGCTGCCTCTCCTTGGTATTTGCGCAAGCGCGTCTTGCACCCCAATAGGCACATGGAAGTCACCAGGCTTGTTGTTTGCGGCGTATACATTTTATATTTACGCATATTACACGCAAAAATGGCTTTTTGGTTTTAGGCGTGGAAACCGTAAAAGTGGGTAAAAATATGCAGCTGCCATGCAGAACAAGCATAAAGACAGTATTTGCAGACTCAGCGAGGCCGGCGAGCGGCATCCAGACGAGCTGGAGTGGGCATAAAACGATATTTTGCTCGACAGCAAATTTAGCACTTGCCGAAATCGAGGTAGACTCTGTGCTGTGGGTGCTCGAGGACGGATCATTGTTTGAGACATAATCATGTAAGTTGGGTGTGTAGTTGATCCGCAAAAATGCGTAAACATAGCCGCGAAAATGTCCATCTCTCTATTTACGCGTGCTTGTGCATAACACCGTGAACGTAAGAATGGTGCGCAAACGCAAATAACAACTCTGGACGCCACATAGATAGCTATGTATTCAGTTTTAGGCGACCTTCTTTGTAGATTTCTGTTAAAGTGTTCAGGCACTGTCACATCAACAATGTTCGATGCAACATTGTCTCACCTAAATGGCTAGTTGTGGTAAACCTTCATTCATAGACATCACATCAATTTGGCAACTACAATTTGCTGGACGTCTGTCGCTTTCTAAAATGCCCCAATCCGCAGACTGGGAATTTTCAAGGCGATAAAAGTTGTCAACCACTGCCCCCCAATTTCGGATTTCACCTCTTAGGGAGTGAGCGGATGGTCAGCGCGGGCGACAAAATTCAGTTGCGGCGTTCTCACCTCTACACAGGATGCGATGGCTGTCTTGTCCGATGCGGAGCACTCAGTGTCAGGTCCGTCATCCCACATGCGTTCCATGTACGAGGCGCAGTCCTCCGTATCGTCGATGTACGTATTCACGAGGGCCGTCACCATTGCCTGGCACTGCTGGCAGGTGTCAGCAGCAACCAAGGCGGACGGCACGCCGGCGAGCAGCAGAATCCCGGACAGGGTAAAGAGGGCGATGGTTTTGTGCGCCCCCATTTGGTGCGTCCACCTGCCAAGAATGCAATCAAATCAGCGCCACAGTGGAGTTTGCTGCAGTAGCCTGCACTGAGAAGCTACAGATGCTGCGGCGACCAGGAGCGGGGGAAAATGGCAACTTGTTTCAGCACTCCATCTCGCCCACCATATCTCCCATAATGATAGGGAGGCATGGGGGGCATAGGTTTATAAGTATATTATGAAGGGGCATAAGTTGTAACTTAGGCTCCCCCCCCCCCCTTGGCAATTGGTCACAGCTAGGCCTTTGCGGCTCTCCACGTTAACAACATCAGCGCCATGTCAAAACAGTGGCGTCTCCAATGCTTTTGGCAATATGCTGTGAGACTATGTACAGACATACATGTGCGCAGCACGGCGCAATGCCGCGCGGAGCACCGTCTTCTTGTGCAGGGTCGCGTTTGAAAAACCTCTCTTTCCTCCGTTCGAACACCTTTTGCAAATCGCCCCACCTTCCAACGTATTTCGTCACGTATGCAGTCCTGCCCTCCTCAGCCTGTCGCGGCGAGCCTGAGATCCTCTGCGACCTCCTGGCGCGGTCCCTGAGGCGCCCTTCACATCAAACAAACGCTCGCCGCACCCCATCATCGCGGATGGACGGACACCCGAATTCACTCCCAAGTTGCAAGTGACGAGTCCAGGGAGGCCAACGACCAGACGCGGGAAGGCCTTTGCGCACTGTAAGCACTGACTGCGAGTGGCTGAATAGAGAAACGGCGCATCTAGCCTTGACGCCGAGCCGGGCGACCGTCGAGAAGTGGCCCAGCCAGGCATCAACACAGACTGTCACGATTTCACCGCCCCTGCAGCGACCGAAAACTCCGCCGCCCGCTGCCAGCGCAGCCCCATGCCCCCTGTCTCCTGCCACAGCGAATCCGGCGGGAAGCCGTGGACGCGCACCTGGGGAGAAGGTGCCCTACAGGCGCAGCTGCCGCCTGGCGGGGATTTGACGGCGGCTTGACTGGCGTCGGTTGCCGACGGCTGGGGTCAATCCAGTGGCCGCGGGGACGCGGGCCGCTGCTGTGGGATTGGGGCGAGCCTGGCTATTCGGATGCCGGTCGGCATGCGAACAGTCCCATGCAGTCGTGCGCAGGCCGTCGCCAGCGCGGTTTCCTTGTCGCGCGGCGGGTGACGAGTCATTGAGGTCAACTGTGGCAGTGCTGACATTCGAAGGGGCGGAATGGGGCGGGCGCTGATTGTTGCGCGCATGTGTGGACGGGTCCGTGGCCTCGTGGGTGCACGGTTTAGGTTTGGCAAAAGGCGGGCTGTGGGGTAGGGGATCTTCGGCAAATGTAAGCATTTGCGCGGTTGAAGGGTTGGAGCGTCTGCAAAGGGCTGTTGACGGAAGTCTGACGCGCCTGATGCGCGAAGTCTGGTGTCTGAAATGGTCTGATGCGGCACATTGTGGTGTCGTGCATCCCTGAGCAATGAACTTGAAAAGCGTGTGCGCTGCCAATGTGGGCTGTGTGCAGAACGAGTGAGGGAAGAGGTTGCTCGTGGCGGGCAGTGCTGAACCCTTGGCAGCACGATAGCGGCAGAAACCACAGAGCCCGACTCATGCCCTGGCGCGTCCCTTCGCCTGCCTCCCCGGCCTAATGTCCATGAAACCAAATCAACATAGTGCCCAATAGGAATAGCACACAGCGTGCACCATCATGGGCCAATTCAATAAATGCCTGAGATGGGTGCTGAGTACATCAGATATAAGTGCCGGACCCCCAAAGTGGGAGACTCGCAACACGCCACAGTCGTTCACTGCATTTTGAGGAGGTCCTGGCACAGGCTAAGGTAGATGTGGAAGTGTGAGTTCCTCTGGTAGTGAGGAGCTGAATAACGGCACACAGAACTAGGTCCCCTGGCCAGCAGCAAATTTGTAGGCGTGTGAGCGCAATCGTTGCAAGAGTAGTGGTCAGACTCAAAAGCAGTGCCCGTGCCGTGGATGCAGGCGATCATAATATAATATACCCGCATTGCTGCAGTACCTCAAAAGGGCATTTGTCGCAAAGGGTGCCACTCTGCAGGTCTTGCTGCTTTGGGGATCGGATTTGCTTTCAGCGAAGCGGCCTACCATTGTAGAACCCTTGGGGCCTTGTCAGAGTCGGTCGTTAACTACTCTTGAGCCAGTCCGGGCAAACACCATCTACCATCCGTGCCGTACATTGGTCAGTTGGCTGACACGTGAGCTTCACGGATGCAATTGGATGTCGAATTGTGCCCTTCTGTTGGTACAGGATCAGATCATCTAACTGCTGATGTGCTTACAGGCCAATTTAACAATTTGGTTATAAGAATAGGAATGCACTAAGGTGGCACACAAATACCAGCCCTCTTGCATACACATTGAAATGAAGAAAACGCATACCGATGACCTCCGGATTATGAGAGGCACAACTCCTGGCACAGTGCCAACCTTGCACTACCAAGCGATATGTAGGCTACCACTCAATTGGCAACTTCTGGATGTTTACATGGTCTATATGTTTTGCGTCTTGGGCTGTATTTGCCGAAAACTGACCAAAAGATTAAAGACAGCACAACGAAGTACCGGAAATTATCTGATGATGGCAGACGGTGCACATGCCCTTGGCAAATATCAGAAGGCAAAACAGAAAAGTCCTTTTAGCAGAAAAACCAAGACGAAGCACAACATGTTCTGTTCTGCTTCAGTATATTAAAACACCCAAGTTGCACAGCTCAGGTGGCTCCCTTGTACACCTCCGTACCGCTGATGGACTGCCAATGCAGCTGCTGGGTGCGCAGCACCCTCTACAAGATCGCAGGCGAATAGCCAGATGAAACTGACTTGCCTCTTCACCTCCAAAAGCCAATTGCCACTCCCAGGGGCTAAAGCCAGTACTGTCAAGACAGCCATCCCAAACTAGCTGGCAGAAATTCGTAGAGGAATTTCTCTCTGCTGGAATTAGCAACATTCGTCCAGCAAGTGCTCCTCTGCACGCACAATGGCGACAAAAGACGGATCTGAGGAGGATGACGAGTTCAATGCCTGGTGCAGGTTGTGGCCACAGCAGAGGGTCAAGTCTGGAAGATGGAGTCGCCAACTGTGCGGAAGGTGACCACCGCGCCAACGAATATCACAACTGCCTTTATCAAAGACTAGAGACACACAAAGCAGGAATCAGCAATCTAGGCAAGATACAAGATGCACATTGCCAGGCAAGGGCATTTCTGGGGCATTCTATTTTTTGCAAATGAGGATTGACATTCAATTGGCAAACCAGAGCACCAGAAGTAAAACAGCTCATCAATAAACTGATGGCACATGATTAGATTTTCAAGAGAAGCTGTCAAGCATGCGCGACATCGCCACTGGCTAAGCTTGAAGAGCCCAGTCTGCCCACAAACCAACAGCGATGCCCATGGCACGGCGTAAGTGCGTTGTTTGCGACCAAGCCCCACACCGGAACAAAGCACCTTTTGGGGGGAAGTAATATAGAACCTCAGGGCAACAACCGCGCACTCCCAGCTGTTGTGGTACCCTTCATTAAAGGGCAGAATGGCGGCGCAGGAGACACACCACAGAGCGTCCCAAGTCGGAGTCGGGTCAGGCGGCAGGCCAGAAAATCTTGGCTCTCGAGCACGTGCCAGGGGCAAAGCCGGCGCTTATGGACACCAGTCATTCGTGGGCCACTCCAGCACTGGATGAACAGGATCAACGAACGCCGGACACCACACCCAGAGAGTGATTCGCTCCGTTGCTCAAGCCCTGAACATGAAGCCGAGCTGCACCGATGTCGAAATTCCCAAATCCCCCGACCTGGCCCACGTAGGGTGGGGGAGGGGTCGAGTCTGGATCGGGAAGCGCAGGTTGCAGGTCGCGGCACTGCGTGGATCACGCACCAGGTTCGCCTTCCTGTTTCGCTCATTGTGCCACTCCCTCTTGACGAACTCAGCGTACCACTCCTGCAGCTCCGAGCGCGGGGCGCCCTGCTTGCGGCGCGGCGGCATGCCGAAGCGGGCCCTGGGCCTCGAGAACGCTGGAGTCTGTGAAACTGTGCGGGAGAGCTTTGGCAAATGAGCTGATGTTTTCTCCCCCCCCTGCCTGCTTGATTTTCGCAGTTTTGGTTGGGGTGCGGAAGCACCCGCAGACAGCACAATGTTGGAGGGTGACTAAATGTCACGGACTCAGTTTGCTTTCCATCGCCTTTGTTTGCGGACCTGCGATCACAAGTTCTGGCAAGGATGATGAGGATCCTGGTGAACAGCGCCCGAAAGTGGCCTGGGTACAGTTGAATTAACATTACTGCCTGCACAAAATCGGTGACTCCTTGCATCAAATCACGTGAACACTATGTCCTAACCTCAGTTTTAGGGTTAGGTTTAGTTTTAAGGTGAGTTTCAGGGTTAGAGTTAGGTTTAGGGGAGGTTTGATTTTAGGGTTTAGGTTTTAGGGTTTAGGTTTAAGGGTTTAGGGTTTAGGGTAGGTAAGTTTTGGATGGAGTTGGTGCAACCAGTCACCGATTTGGTGCAGCCAGTAATTGTATGCCGGGTACAGTTGGGGTCCCTATATAGTGCCCCCTAATGGCACCCCTGGCCCCCAATAGCGCCCCCTTTTTGGCCATGTGTTTTTGGCCCGCTATATAGGGACCCCTGCTGTACTCGAATTTGTTGTCGCCACCAGCTGACAAGACATCGCACCGTGCAAGCAAGGATGGCAAGGAGACGAATGCGGCGCTGTTGGACGACTCGACTGGGTGCATGAGAGAACGAATATGCCATAAATGGCAACATCTGATAGTGCCCTGAAACCCTTTCCTCTACCACCCAGGATTGCATGGCATTGAGCCCGTCTGACCATTTTCCACAGCATGGCGTCCCCTTTTCCTGCGGTGGCACGTTTCCTCAAAAACTATAAGGCCTTGTACTGTGGACGTTGCTGCGGAACGGCTGATGATAGGAAACGTCCAATACACAGGCGCCAGTTGTGCTATTCCACGGGTATTCTTGCACACCAGAGTCCAGAACTGATTTATTGGGGCCACAATAAAATTCTGCTGAACACCAGCTTGAGAGGCTATTGTCACTTGCCAGTTGCCACAAGCAGCAAGCCAAACTTGGGTATATTCCCATTTCACTCGCCACTGCAGCTCGTCATTGGCCCAGGAGAACTTGAGGCTGGACATAGAGGCTTCCAAGCCCTGCTCTCACCGCCCACATTAATGCAAACAGTCTGCCTTGCAGAACACAGTTTTTTCCACTTCCTACAAGTAAGTGTCATGTTCTTGTGTGACACCTGAACAGGATCTTGTTCCCAAGATTTTGGCAGTATGTTCTCCTTTAGCAGTATGTGCTCCTTTCAAGAAGCTGCACTTCAGCCACTGTCACGTGACTCGTCACAGCACCCAACAGTTGGGCTGCATCCATTGCCTGGGAGGGGAATCACCTCACACCGCATTGTGCTACTCCTACCAATTGGAGATCCCAACTTTGTTGTCGCAGCCTTAGACTACGCACTCCCCCGGCTATCCTGAAGTCCAGTCGAAACACAATGTGCAAGCCACGCCACACCTGGGACCCTCTTAAGCCAGAATGAGCAGTCCCCAACAATGCGTCTGCTCGTTCAGAAATTCCACACATAACCCTGGGCTTGGCCCAAGGGCAACGGCACAATGTTCTGCAGACAACGCTCCAAATTTTTCACACATCCAGTTTCCACACAGATATCCTGCAGTCATGGCAAGTTTCCCCCAACACAATTCACCTCTTCCCTTGAGGGCACGCTTGGATTCGCCATTCCCTCAGGTCTCAATGTTAATCACCACACAGGAATGCACTCTTTCAATACAGGGAAGTGCAAGGTGGCACCACGCTCGTTGCACCAATCGAGCCTGAGTTTGTCACATAGAAAGAAAAGAAAGATCAGGTATCCTATTCCCCCAGCTCCCTGTGGGGCTCCCTGGAAGAACCAGACACATTCATCAGGCCGCAAGATCCTCCCAGAGTGGCGAGAATCCCCAAAAGAACCACAAAAGACGCCATCTGCACTCCGACTTCCAAATGGCTCCATCTGGCCTGCCTTCAATCGCGCGGTTTAATGTCGTCCTCGTCGAAGTCGTCATCGAAGGCATTGAAGAAATCCGCGTCGACGAGCTTCTCCCTGTCGGCCATCCCCTCCGGCCCGTCCTCCCTGTCGCCCATCCCCCGGCCCTGGTTCGTCAGCATCTCGTCCAGGTCCATCGCCGTCATGCCGTTGAAGCCCTCCAGCGTGTCCTCCTCGTCGGACTGGAAGCCCACGGCGGCCGCCACGGCGCCCAGCGGGCCTCTGGAGCTGGAGCCCTCGGCAAACATGGTGGTCGAGCGCGTACAGCAGACAGCGGTCGGGCTCCAACAATACGGTCCTGCCCGCTCGTGGGGACGGAACCTGGAGTTCGGGACCTCATATCTGGCCGGAATAGGACCTAGCAAACTCCCAACCTGTGACTGGCTTCCAAAAGTGTGTGGGGGGCTGTGGCCAGTGTAGTAGTCGAAGGGCCGTGGCACGGCTCTGCAGCACAGCGAGCCCGGGACCAAAGTCGCTGTTGTCAAGCCGAGCACCGATATCTTCACGCGGTTCCGACTGCTGTGTCGGCACGGAGCCGCCCCGGGTGTCGTGCCTGCTCCAAGACGCCCGACTTGCGCCAATCGGCGCGCCGAATCGCGGCGAATGGACCTGGGCGACGAGGAGCGATACGCCGCGGCTGCCCTGTACACGCTGGCACTGCACGCAACACAGGTGGCACATATTTCGGCGCCATTTCCCTTGTCGATCTCGAGGATGTCGCTGTGGCGAGCAGCGGACGGGACAGTGCCTGTGGGTGGACACTGACGACCGACAATGGTTGGTGATGTAGGTGGAGAGCGGGCTCGACTGCCTAGAATCTGAGGAAGAGAGGCGGGGGCTGTGGGGGTGAGCGGGGAGGTGCTGGGGGTGGGGAACGGGGTGGGTGGTTGGGCGGGGTAGAAACCAACAAGCGCGGTTTGAGGGAAGTGTCCTGCGCCACCGCCCTGCCTGCTGCTGGCTGTCGCCACTGTTCGTGATTCCTTCTTGTCCTTGAATGCCATTTCTGCATACCGGCGGTGGCGTTTCGGTGGGTGCGGCTGGCCCTGTTTGGGAATTCCTGACCCGCGTGACACTGCTCGTGATATGTAACAAGGGGAGTTTGCCGAGTATGTGATTTAGGAAAGTTGCGGGGAGGTTGCCAAGCGTGCAACCATAGAAATCAGTGCGAAAGGCTGGAACGCATAGTCGGGTTTTCTGGTTGACTCCACGCGATGGTGATGCACCAATGCTCTTTCGTACTTTGTTTGGCAGTTGTGCAGAACGCTGCTGAGCAAAGCCAGGAACTCGATCTTGTTCATGCTCTTCATTTTGGCTCTCCAGATGCTTAGTCAACGGATTCTCATGTTGGGATCGGAAAAACAAGCACGGCACACCGTGTTGATTTCCTTTCTGTCGTGATTGACTGTTGTGCTCTCAGGATTGAGTGATTTTTGGTGGCAATCCTGTGCTCTCTTTTAACGCCCATGTTGTGCAATGTTGTTGCCGAACAGATGCCCCTGCCATCTGGATATCGACGCCATCCTCAGTGGTGAAACCAGCAGACTAAGCCAACAGGACGTTGGCAGTTTTTGGGGCTGGGACAGCTGTGGGCCGAGCGGGCTGTGTGAACAAGTCTACCAGCAATTGAATATTCCCAAGTTGGCTTGGATGGGTTTGCTCAAAACTCCACAACTCACCATACCAACAACAAACCCACGCCTCTCCACAGGAAACGATCTGCAAGGTCTTGTGATGTTGGTTGGCACATACAGCAGGCTGCTGGATCCAGCCCTGAACTTCTGTGCAGGCTGGGCAACCCTACCAAAGCATTCCCAGGTCTGTTCACAGAACGAGTATCCTGCTGCTAGAGCAGCTGATTCCCAAGATCCAAGCATTGTTGGTGCTGATCATGGTGGAGATCTCTGCGAGTCCTCTGGATCAAAGTCGATTGGATTGAGTCACGATCTGCACATATGTACTTCACAAGGAGACGAAAATGGGATTGCAAACAAACCATGCCCACCTTCAACTCCACGGGTGGAAGGCAGCGAATCTGTGGCCACTGACACTAATCAGCCACAAACCACCCAGGAAGAAGCTGATCATGTCAGAGCTGAAGACTGTGTATCACCTAGAGAGTATTTTGGTCCTCGTGAGCAATACAGTCATGAGGCCACTGCCAAAGCAGTGATGGCACTTTGGGACCTGACTTTGGCCAGCATATCAATGCATGAACCCAACAAAGGCATCATCAGCCTGCTCGACACCAGCAATGACAAGAGTGGAGGACTGACGGAGCCAAGAGGCGTTACTGTACAGCGGTGAGTTCTCTCAAATCGTCTAGCATTGGCCACACTCCCCGTGTGCACATTAGATCTGTTTGCTACCCCTTCTTGGTTGTCCATCGTGCTGATCTTATGAGGTCAATGCTCCTGTTAAGACCCGCATTAGTTATGGGAGGCTCAGTCACAGCCCTGAGCAGCAAAGCTGTGGAGCGATTTGAAATGTCTGGCGCATTCCATACTGGTGGCTTGTGATCCTCCCTTACGCCTGAGTTCTTATCACTTCAGTCCTGTGTCCCCCAAGGTAGGTACGACGCTCGCTCCAGGGTTGCCATCAAGCGGGTTGCCCACTGGTTGCGAGTGCCATGTGAGAAGATGGTGGCATTCGAGCTGTCCAGGGGCCCTGCTCTACCACCACTCGATGGAGATGATGTCCCAGCGAATGCTACAGGTACGAAGAAGACCAAAAGGTGGCTGAAGGTTGGGGCGGCAGCCATTGGCGGTGGTGCTCTTGTTGCATTGACAGGTACGAGTTCTGCTTTGAACAAACTTGCCGAATTTGTAAAGCATACCCAGTGCACCTTCCATGCTGTGGTGTGCAGTGTAGTGCATACCTTGAACTTTTGGTCCATGTACTTTGGCTGACTTGTCGTGTAGATTGTGAAATCCTGGGCAGACACCTATGAGACGTTCTATAGCCAAAGACTTATACAGCGGTGAAGGGCACTCCGTTGTCCTACAAACATGTTGGACAGCAGATGTTGATTGGAAGATCAAGAGCCGATCACCAACAAGAACCGGGCAACACCCAGGGGGGAATCTAATGAGGGGCTTACTTTGTTTCCATCAGGTGGCCTGGCAGCTCCAGCCATTGCTGCTGGGCTTGGTTCAGCAGTCACAGTCTTTGGTGGGAGCGCTGCTACGGCAGGCACTGTTACCACCTTTGCTGCAAGCAGCGCAGGCACAGCGACGATCACTGGCACCCTTGGGGCTGTTGGCGCGGGTTCCACAGGTCGGAGCATGGCCAAACGAACTGGAGACATCAAGGAATTTGGGTTTTGGGACCTGTCTGAGGTCTGGGACAGAGAGGCGACGTCCAGCAACGCAGAGGATGCTGAAATCTCTGAAGAAGCCCGCAAAGGCAGTCCTGGGTTTTTGTCTGCATTGAAGGGCAGGACATCTTCAAGTGAGGAGGGAGCCGGATGTGGAAAAGGGATTGGGTGAGCATTCGGCAGGGCGGCAAGTGGTAACGAGCGGCATTCTCCGTTTGCCTTGAGGGCTTCTGCTTGTGACACTTTGCCAATCATTTGTCCTGATGTTGTGCCTGTTTGTGGCAAAGCGCTTCCATCATTGCCGAGTCTGCAGATCCAATGTACTTTGCCTCGCAGGGAACACAATGATGGAGCTGCGCATGCGCAAGTGAAGAAGAATCCTAAGCCCTCAAAGTGGGGTTGGAAATGGAGACGGAGCACTACCACTGCTGATCATGGGGAGCCCTCCTCTTCCACACAAAGTGGCCATGACATTGCCATTGACACTGAAACAGAATCGTCCAATGCACCACAAGATAGCCATGGAACTCAATTTGGCAGCAAGCACCTTTCTGGAAGTTCCCAGCTCTTTGAAACAGCTGAACCAGACCAAGGAAGGCCTTCGTCCACCGACAACAATGGGGAGGGAACCGAAAAGGCCATCTCAGAGTTGGCTGTCGCTGTGATTGAGCAGGAGGCAGGCAATGAACAGGCAAAGATGGCCTCCTGGTGGCGTCGGTGGACAACTCTGAAGGAGAAGAAGCCCCTGCTGCCAGGGCCGATCAATCCACACCGTCCTGACGGCAACATGGCAGTGACGATCGCTGTCACTGGATGGTTGACAGACCACAAGGACTTTGTGGAGCCCTGGAACAAGCTCCCAGGCCTGGGGACGGACAAGTTCGCACTGGTGTGGGAATCCAAAGTGCTGAAGGAAGTGGGAGACGCCCTGTTTACGATGCTGAAGGCACAGGTGAGAAGGAATTCCAGTCATTGATGCCTCTGAACTTGGGGTTTGGCATTTGGTGGCAGCAAACTTTGCTGCCACTGCGCAGCACTGCTGCCAGACATTGGCTGCTGTTGTGTGCATTGTTCACAGCTGGCAAGCAGGCAAAGGAGTGTCTGAGAGTCACAGAACAAGGTTTGTGCGCATGCCCATCACAGTCTGCAAAGCACAAGGGCCCCACTTTGCCATGGCCACCAAGCATTCCTTGTCTTCAAATCTGGGTCAGAATAGAGTGCGCTGCTGTGCTATTGCCAACTGCTGTTTTGAGTATACACAATTGTGTACCCATTGACCTGTTATTATTCCTGTGCATAGCGCTGGGGCAGGCTATCCATCGAGCTCCCAACAAGCACAGTTTGTGAATAGATGGCCCACCATGCCTGCTAAGAATATCCACCTTGCTGAATGCTAAGACACAGTTCTGGGCTGGACAGTGGAGGATTGCATAAGCAGCACGTTTTAATCTCCATCAAGTTGCGGTCACCAGTTCGTTCAGGGAGGGATTTGGCACTGGCTCCCTGTTTCTGGCGTGCACCATCCATCCACTCCGAATGCTGACAATTTCTGTTCTGTCACTGCCTCGCACCTTCACACTCCTGTTTTCCAACAGAGAATAGTCTTTCAATAGACAGGCGAGGTGAATCCAACACCTGCACTAATGCAGCTCCGGTTTTTTGGCAGGTGGCAGGGGAGGCAGGAAAATTCTTCGTCAAGCAATTTCTGCACACAGGTCTAATTGCAGCGCTAACCTGGCCCGCCCTAGTCCTCACAGCGTCTAGCGTGATCATTGACAACAGGTGCTTGCCTGTAGATGACCCTTCAATTCATCTACTTGTATCTTGCAACCACTTGCCGATATCTTGCGTGAACGGCGATCTGCCCGGTGCCCTCCTTTCGTGCTCCCTGTCTGAATTCATTGTTGAGCCATTTTCGTGCGAAATTGCTGTTATTGCATGGTTCCTTGCCACAGCAGCTCGTAACATTGCAGCTTGGTTAATAACCTTTGCCAGGTGCTGACGATTTTGCCAGTGATCTTGCTACTTGCTGGTGCACTGGGCAGCAGCATTGTCTGCTATGTCGGCATAAGTGGACACCAGATAATGTGCATTTGCGATTCATGAATCTCGATAACGACCCATCGAACGTATGCTGATTTTATTGAGTTGATGAAGAACTTGATATCTTTCATCCCTGAAATCCTGACATTCGACATGTCTATTGCGCGTGGTTGCACTTTACGCAGCTCTTGGCGTCAGGGGGTGTGCAGACTACAGCTCACCAAGTCCTTTATCTGGTGAAGGATTTTGCAATTTACTGAAATCGTAGGCGCTGTTATTGTTGGTGCCGTCGTCGATCATGACATTACCCCAATGGTATCGCAAGTGGCCGGTGTGCTGGCACAAGCCATCACCTCATTTCAAGCTCAACGTCCCAAGGTCTGGCCGCAGGTGGGCCATCGCCATGGACCGAGCCCGACAGGCAGGGAAGCTTCTGGCGGCATCCCTTGTGGAGCAGCTGCGCGGCAGCCGGCCTGTCACCCTTGTGGCCTTCTCCCTCGGGTCGCGTCTGGTTTTGGAAGCCCTGCTCGAGTTGTCAGAAAAGGGGCACCGGGGAATTGTCGAGCACGCTGTGTTGCTGGGCACGCCGGCTGGGTTGGGAGCCGGGCAGTGGGCTGCAGCAAGGGGGGTCGTCGCGGGGAGGCTCATCAACGGCTACTCCCAGAAGGACTGGATTCTGGGCTTGGTCTACCGCGCCAGCACGGGGCAGCTCCAGAAAGCCGCCGGGCTGATGCCCGTGGAGGTGGCGGGCGTGGAGAACGTTGATTTGACGAGCGTCGTGGGCGGGCACACGGACTACATATCGAAGATGAGCGAGGTTCTGAAATGCGTCAACTTTCCGCAGTCGTGAGGGCTGTGGATGGCTCGTTCTGCGAATGGGTGTAGGTGCACAGGAGATGCGTGCAATGAGCGACGGGAACTTGGTGGATTGGGCTACGCGTGTGCTGGGTCGCGGCTGCATTTCCGTGTTCCATGTCCCTAGCCACCGGGGGGCATGTCGTACGCCAGAAGCA
This sequence comes from Ostreobium quekettii, assembly GCA_905146915.1. NCBI lineage: Eukaryota > Viridiplantae > Chlorophyta > Ulvophyceae > Bryopsidales > Ostreobiaceae > Ostreobium > Ostreobium quekettii. Next base: position 21,028 of record CAJHUC010001645.1, read on the forward strand.
ACAATGTTGCGTTTGCCATTCTTTTGCGGTCTACGCTGTGTGCGCGAGAGGTGGGAAAGTGGCTTGTCAATAATGAGTCCCGTCAAGCTCCAGTAAGGATCCCATGTCGATTCATATGCTACCGAATGGGTGGGGATATGGGGGCTGGGGGAAGAAGGGTGGGGCGACATCAGGAACTTTTGTATCTGCCGCAAAATCGGCAGGAACTGGGAAGCATGCCTCAAACTATTCTTCCCTTGCCCGAGGATGAATCGTGCCATGAGGTGGATGAACGTTGCCCTCATCCCCCTAATGTGTAGGTCCTACCACCATCGGTGCACATTCATCCTTTTACGGGCTGGGTTTAATTCTTTTCCGTCCGACTCACGCGTACTTTGCAACTAGTAATCAAGTGGTGCGCAAGTAGTGTGCCAATGTACTGACAGTCGAATCAGCAGGGCGCCCTGCGGAACGGCATCCAGGCACCCGCCAAAACCAGTACAGATGCGTGCCAGAAACTCCCGGGGCCGGGAAGCGCTGCAAACTGGGCCGCACTGACGCAAAAGGGGGGCGACGGCCTCAGGGCACAGGCCGACGGGCAACGAACCCCGTTCTCAGAGGCGGATCCCAAATCTACGAGGAGTGATCACTGTTGGATCCTAACAGTGGAGCCCAACGGAAGCTAAATTGCGCCTGGTGAGCGACACGGCGTCTGGCCATCGAGCGGCGGGTTGGGGACCGCGAGAGAAATCTGACCACGCGACCTTGCGCCATCCAGCAGAGGATCCACGCACAGGGATCGCAAGGCGGCTTGATCCGGCGGTGACCCGGCGGTGATTCGATCGCCGACATGCCCAGGCAAAATGGCGCCCAGGGCGCCACCGCGCCGCGGTTCGCCATCGCGGTCATGGCCTGCGTCTTCGGAGCCATCCTTCTGGCGCCGGCGCTGGGCCCCTTTGGCCAGCGCTCCACCGCCGTCCGGGAGCTGCCAGGTGTGCCCATGGCATCTTTTGGGGTGGTTGGGGGGCGCGTTGGGACGCAGTTGCTGCCGCCGAAGATCGGCGGCCGAACGCGGGGGGTCGTGTTGCGCCTGTGTTTGTTTGTGGGAGGAAGGGGGAAATCGCACAGGGAGGCTGCCGGGCCACACGAAGATGGGCTTGAATGTTCACTTGAGGGAGGCCGCTGGGGAGCAGCCAACTGGCCACTGGCCAGCGGAGCGTTTCTCACATTCCACCCGTTCAACGTTTCTTCCATGACAGCATGGCAGTATATCCCTGATACATGAAACAAGTCGGCGCGATGTCGCGACGTTGTGCATATTTTTTGCCGAGACACTAAAGTAGTAAAGCGATGCTCAGGGAGAAACGCTGAAACAAGAATTTCAAGGAAAGTGACGCAAGATAGTCCAGCACGCCATCCTTGGCAGCCAGGCAAAGCTGTGCCAGTATATGTGCAAGCAGGTGATGGTGCAGGCGTCGCGGTTGATGGACAGCCAGGTGGCTTGAAGTGCCTCCCCAACCACCCTCGTTTCCCCAAATGGCTGGCCGCTCCCTTCTTGCACCGGCCTTGCAATGCGAAGAGCAGGGACGCATTGCACCGTTGTCCTTGGGCATTGCATCGGCGTCACTACGGAGTGGACCACGCATTGATCGCGCTGGCTACCCTTTGAGCTGCGCGGCGACTGCCGCTGTCTGGTCGACCCATTTCAGCACCGGCCTTGCACTGTGATCAATGGGGACAGCTTGCATCCCTCCCCATGGCCACAGCATCTGTTCCAGCATCTGTTCCAGAGCCGGTCCAAAACTCCCCCAGCCTGTTACTCTGCCCCTACATCCTGACCCGATGCCGACCGAAAACGAAAATTGGACGGCGCGCATTGTTTAACAGGCCAAGGAAAAATGTATAACAAATATAAATAATGTAAAATGAATAAAAAATAAGTAAGTCAATAAATAAACAAACAAATAAATAAATATAAGTATCAAAATACCCGTGGGATTAATTTCTTCCAGTAATTAACACGTTGCCCTTTCGAAATGCGGCAAGGCACCCTGGCTCAAACGGCAACTTGTCTCTCGCCGCCATTCCCCAATCTTCACGCCATGTGCTCGAACTTCTGAAGATGGCACAATCACTTGTTGCCCCTAATGAGACGGGCAGTACTCACGTCCACATGTGTCTGCGTGGCCCAAAGAACGCCGCCTTGTCGCAGGGCAACTTCCGTCCGATGAACATGCCTCTGTGGCGCTGAGCACCCAAGCCACCGCGGATCCCCAAAGGGCACAGGCTGCTTCCCTGCCAACCACTGACAGACCTGTGCAGCTTCTTCACGAGACAACTTCTCAAGGCGCTCTTGCTGTTACTTCGGGCACTGAAAGCGAGGCTAGGACCGGTGGCCCGGCGAGCAATCCTGGAGGCAGCGGGCGGAGTACGGCACCCATTGTCCTGACTGCCAATCAACCGATCATCAGCACTGTTTTGGAGGCCAAAGCAGCGACCGAGGCAGCAGATACGCAAGGAGCATTGGTCTCTGCTGATGGCAACGTCAAAGCGAATGGCAGCTTTGAAGTAACTGGCATGAATCGTGGCCCACCAGACCCGTCACAAGGGGTCTTTGACAAAGGAAACAATTTACCAGGCTTTGGAAGTGAACAGAGCAACACACCAAGCGGCAGTGACGACTCTGCGTCAAGTTTCTACATCTATCCCAATACCGTGTTTGGGAATTCCGAAAAGTACTTCTGGAAACCAGTTGCGGAAATCAATGCCAAATCTGCATGCTTCGTGGATGTCCTCGAGTCTCACAGGAACAGGGTCCGGGACCCGCAGGAAGCAAGTTTGTTCGTGGTGCCGCTATACCGCATCGAGCACATCGTAGACGCTGGGAACGCCTCCCACTTGGCTGCGGTCATCGCCAATTTGAGAGACAACCTTCCAAACACTCGCCAGTACATTGACTTTGGGGGAGCAAGCCACGTCTTTGTATACCTCAAAAGCGTTTCCAAAGGCTTCATGAAGCAGATGATGGACCAGCTGTATGTGGATTTGTATTCCTTTTGGGCTGCACCTGAGCCTGTAGAGTATTGGGATAATTGGAGGTGCCCGCACAGGTGAGCGGAGCTATCTACATCTCAGCAAGTCATATTTATTGCTACATATATCCAGGCGAAGTCCATTTGCTTTCAATGAATGCTGGCTGTGGTCAATTCGGTGATGCTTCCATTGCACTGGTAACTTCACCTGCCGCAAACATATTTTGGATTGGGGCTGGCCTGTTGCTCTGTATTATTCTGAATACAATCTCTGATCGATCCTTTTTGTAACGAAATCAGAATTGATGCATTCAGTCAAATGAAGTGAGGCATGCTTACGGTTTTGGATCAACAGCACCAATTTCATCTATGCAATTGCTCACAGACTTCGGACTCATGTCAAATAATTGTAAAAGCCTTCGCAACACCGACAGTGATACGAATGCTCCCGTTTATCTTTGGTTGGCATCTTCAGTATGTGCTCTGACGTCTAGTCAATGTTGTTCAGCACATCGCCGCGAGATTAGCGCCAGGCAGATTTTGAAATCGAAATTTATGCCATAAGATGGGCGCATTTCAATAGCATTATGGAGGCGAATAGACAGCAGCCAGTTCAGTCTGGCATGAGCGGATCCCAAAAGGAATTCTTTCAAAACATATCCAGCCCTGCAGACTCTTTTTGTGTCAATAGATCCAATCCCCTACGGGGACAGGCCCATTCGTGCGAAAACTACATGGTTTAATCATCGAACAGAATTCATTAACTTTCTGGCGAGTGGGGTGGTAAAACAATAGGTACCATCGTCCTTGCATCCTCCTCTTGAATTGCATACAGACATCCTTGACTTATGATTTCAGTGTTTGGTGTTTGGGGTGGGAGGTTTGGGCTGAGCAACATTAAATTTCATAGATATGTGGCCTGGTTAGGTGTATTTATCAATCATTAAACTGAAATTGCCAAAAAAATCTCTGACGCTTGGCCTACATGAAATTTGGGTTGCATCAATAAGAATTTGGAAGCGGACAATCTGGCCTATCGGCTGTTGCATTCGCAGTACTAGAAGTGGATATTGACATCAAATACCAGGCCTGTGGTTTGTTTTAGTGGATTCACGGGAAGATTCTACATAGTTCATGCCACGCCACCTGACATTCTACATCAAAAGGATCCTGTAAGTCCAATCCACCATTGCTTGATTGCATCGTTGCCGCATACTTTGCCGAATTTCCGCACTGCTTGCCGAGCCCTACTTACTTCTGAATCGCTGTTGCGCGCAGGCACCTGCAAATCTCGTTGGAAACAGAAACGGGGTGCAAAACAATCAAGGACCCCAGCACTCGGGAGCCATCGGGGCAGAGCGCAGAGCTGCAGCGGGCGCTTGCCGGCGAGTCTTCTCGGCACCATCAGGGAGTGGATGCCATGGTGGACGACCTGGCACAAAGGAGTCGGGGCAGAGGGATTTGGGAATGCCGGGGTACCTCGAGCACGCTGACAGACACCGCGGCGATTTTGGCGGGGACAGGCAGGGGTAAGTTCGTGTCGTATACATTCATAGATGAGGGGCATCAGACCTTGACGTGTTTCATGCCCAAGTGCGCCAGCACAGTGATGAAGATGATGCAGAAGAGGCAGACTGGCCTGGATACCTGGAAGGACACAGCCAAGGGGACCCGATGGCAAGGGCTGGTTCACTTTCCACATGATGCGGCCGTGGGCGAGCTCCGTGCCGTTGTGGACAATCCCGGGTGGGTAAAGGTTGCTGTGGTTAGAGATCCAGTCATACGGTGCCTGTCGGGTTATTTGCAGAAGATAGTGCAGCTCAAGAACTACGGGTTCATACGATGGAAGGCGAAGAGGGACGCCACTTTCGAGGAGTTTGTGGACGTCTTGTACAGCTATCCGTCCATACGGCGAGGCAACGATCATTTCCTGGAGCAGTCCGCTATGTGCGGCCACAGGGCGATCCACTACAACTACATCGCCCATGTCGAGACTCTGCACCAGGACTACAAGAGCCTTCTTCAAAGGCTGGGTCTTTGGGAGTCTTTCGGTGCATGGGGATGGGGGGCTGACGGTCACCAGGCCTTTTTGGAGGCGTTTGAGCCTTCATACAATCATCCCAATCAGCTGGAGTCTAGCGCCGGTGACGCTTCTGTGGCGGCGCACTACACAATGGGCATGCTAGAAAAAGTGTATGAGATGTACAGGGAAGATTTCGAGAGGTTTGGGTACTCAATCGATAAATGGAGGCGACTGGTGGCTCAGAAAAATCTCTGAGCTGCATTGTGAATTGAAGCTTTGGAGCAGTAGTGATTCATCAGGGGACTCTCTTGGCGAGGATTTCTATGGCCATAAGCATAGAACCTTTCGAACCATTTTCGGGTTCCCGAGTCTCTGCTGGAATTCGTGTTGCGGCAGGCGACGAGTAGTTTGTAGTTGGTGCCGCATAAATTTTACTTTCGGAAGAAAGGGCTCCAGTGTTGCAGAATTTCGCACGGCAACTTCGCAGACATGGACTCATGCTGTAAATCAGAACTTATCAGATTTGGAGTGAGATTGTGGACCGCGCGGCACCCACAGTGACCTTGGTCCCACACAAGAAAGAGGTTGCGAGCAAGTTCTCACCCATGCATGCATGCAGAACCGGAGTCGTTCGCATTCGCCAGTGCAGACACGAATTCATTGGCCACACCACAGTGGATTCGCTTGGCGGACGGATTAAAGCTGCTGTCCGCCATTGTATCCTTGCTGTGTCACTTGCTTTCACAGTGAAACTCCGTCAAATGAGTTATCTCACAAGGCACAAGGCGCAAGGCTCTTCTCGGGCACAGAACACACCCACATCTAGCATCCCGTGACAGCACTGGTGTTTGTTACACCGTTCACAGCACTGGCATCTCTACGTACACCGTTGGCTGGGGAATCGCCTAAATGCTTTGCCGCTGCGCTGCATACCACTGTATCGCCTCTCCTTCCCGTGTCCTCAGGCGCATAGCCCTGCAGCTGAATTCTCAGATATCGCGTCCTTCAGGTGGCGGCGGGGTGCAGTAGACTGAGCCATTGATCGAGAGCATTACTGGCATTTGGAAAAAATTGCCCCAGATATGTCTATAACAACATCTTTGTCTGAGGAAATTGCATTGAAGCCCATACTATATACTTCTTCTGTCCAATATTAAATGTTTGAAGAACAAAATTCATTACGTAGGCGCCCTTAAAAAGGTCCTTACTGCAAAAGGAGGTGACAGTCTGAAAAATTCGGTTGTAAAAGCCCTAACTGCCAATTTTCAAGAAGAGGAAGTGAGATCCGGCCCATTTGAGCGTTGGGCAAAAGGTAAATTTTGGCCAGTTCTTAGCAAGGAATCGAGGCTTCCTAGGTAAAAGACACTTGCTGCAAGCTGATTCCAATCCGAAATTTTAAACCGATTGACTTCATTTTAGGGCTTCATTTTTGAAAAGAACACTCCAAACTCATAAGCATATCTTTGTGAGGTATTTCAGTAAATAATACAGTTCTTACGGCCGTTACCGCAATGTCGTTGAAAAATGAATGGTTTTCGGGAGGGTGCACCTTTGCTACAAACGATGCCGAATCCGCAATTCTCAACGGATTGGCTGCAAGTTTCGATCAGATATTCCAAATTTATGTGCACATATATGGACGCAGTTTCACTAAATTATGAGTTTTTGAAATGGAGATGTAATGCGCCAAAGTCATAGAGGACATTTAATATAGGACGCGAAGAGGTTGGATGTATTTCCTCCGTCCGGAATTAATTGTCCTCCATCAATTTGGTTCCCTAGCTCTCCATCATGAAAGCTTCTGTTTTCAATGAAGTTTGCTCCAAAGGTGCGCCCATATTTTGTATTATACGGTCAAAATTTTAATGGTGGAAATCGCCGTTTCTTCGCTGCACTAATTCGAGATCAATTAGCCAATCTGGGGATGCATTTCCGGCCCAGATTTCTGTGCCGCGACCTTTGAACCTCCATCGCTGCTGTGAGAGGTACCGCGCAGGGCCTACCAACCCCTCGAAGAGGTGCGAAGGAAGATGAGAAGGAATGTGATGGCCATCACCCTAATCAGCGGCGGACAATTAGGGGAATGGCTTCAAGGCGGGATGGAGAGGTCGACCCTTGCATCGACAATTTGAAAGGGTGGAACGCAAAGCGAATGGTCAGAGAAACAAGTTTGTGTCTCTCCCATAAGTATATACTACCACTAGTTAGATTGCGAAGTTTTGCGGACCACACGTACGAGTTGGCCGCTAGTGGCAATTTCTGGAGTGTGGGCCCAGCCACGCACAAAAGCCTAGATTCAAAGATCAATCGAGGCGCAATGTCACAGTGCATTTGCAGCATAGCCCGAGATTGATAACCAACAACCATCTTGCTTTGTCACGCCTGGGACGGGATCCACCCAGAACTGTGCGGATCTCCAACGGACGCCGAATCAGAATGCACAAATTTCGGCCAAAACTTAGGCAATTTCAAGGGGCCCTCAGAAGTAGTGAAGATTGGATCTTTGTCACAAAATTTGGTATCCAAGGTTTTTGGAATCCAATCTTTTCGATCATAACCTTTATTGGTACTTTGAAAGCGATTTAGATAACAAAATTGATCTTTGAAATAGAGGGCAGTTAATTCCTGACGGAGGAAGTGTTCGAATTATATTTCGAATTCAGGCTGGCAGTGCCTCATTATTCGCAACCCTTACTCAGGCCAGCGACATCGACTTCTGTGCCGTACGTCTGTGCTGCATCCACTGTTTTCAGTTTTCGCGAATGCTGTTGACAGTGAACTTCGACGGGGAATTGACCAGGAAAGATTCCAGAATTCGTTTCGTTGTGCCACTGACAGTGCTGGCGGTTCTCGCGCCCCAGTGGCAACGTGCACAGCAGGAACCATTCTCACGACGATATTGGTGCGAAAAATTTTTGTTTATTACATCGGGAGAATATCATAAATCTGTGATCTCCGCCAAGCACGCTTCAATGTCTTTTGCAGCCTGAAGTCCACCAGAGCGCATGCTGAGTTGCTGCAAAGTGGCACTGCCATCGTGCGGTTTGTGATCTCCTGTGCGTTCCAATGTTATAGTCAATGGATACCTGCAAAGCGACTCAGAAGATTTGCGCACTGAGCGTCCGCATACGTTCGCTTAGGCTGGTTGAAGATATGTTCCCAGGTAAAGAGCTCACATCAACTCGGGGAATCTGCCTGCAGTCCTCGAGCCATGCTCGAGCCATGCCATTCAAACTTCAAGAGAAATAGTGTAAAAGGGACCAAATCATTCTCGTTTGGTAAAGGGTGGAATATGTTAGCATGTAAGACAAAGGTAGAATGGCTTGAAGTAGGGTGAAAATCGAAGTATTATATGTAAAAGATAGTCTTGACACTACATTCCCACCCTCGCGGATTGCGGCCTATTGTGAATGCCATCGGCAGTTGCACTATTTCGCTTCCATGCTGCATTTACTTGACCGGTATCGCGATTGTTAAATCTGTTTCTTATTTCCATTCTAGTAAGTACTATCCAGAGTGTGTCGAAGGCATGCTTTGCACTCATCGGTGCTGTTACTGAAATGTATTGCCACGTTCGTACAATGACTCAGAAAATAATCATGGGAGTGTTCCGGATGTGACTCGCACTCCATCAGCTAGCGACAGCCCATAGTTTCTCATAGATCACTTCGCCATTCTTGTAGTACAGGAACAATACCGTGTTGTGTGCGATCTCCGTGGCGGCATGCCTTTGCTGGCGTTGGGGATCCGCAAGTCGACACACTCCAAGTGCACGTCTTTCATCATCAGCGGCGCCCACGTGGTAGTTGGTCGTCTTATAATCTCAATTAGCACCCAACAGGCTCTGAATTCATCGGATCGTTCATGCAGGGTCTGTGCTGCAATACGTCATCGAAGAATGCGTTCCCATCTGTTGCAATTGGGGAACGCTGTTCGCGGAGGTGCACATCATTCCGCCCTATGGACAACAGCACTGAAAGCCGCAAACACGTTGGGATATACACATACTCACAAGCCAAATCACTGCACTGCCCAAGTTCCAACACATTTCACACCAAATTTCCATCCGGGCGACTTTGAAATTTCCAACGTGTATGTCCTGTGGAATTAAAATAGCCCAAAGGCAAAGCGAAAATCCTCGCATTATACACTGGCGATGTTATGCGATGATCCAAGCAAATGCTTTGTTGGAAAAACTGCCGTTCCAGCATCTCCTCACATATGATACAAAAGCACCCGTTCTTTGAGACACCTGGGGACAAGCGCAGGGTAATCCCACTTTGCTTCAGTGAATTATTGAAAGTTCGGGTGTAGGTTTCCTGGCTGCCTCCAACCCTCTCGTAGAACTGTCCAGTGCATGGAACTAGTTGAATTTTTTGTCCTAGTACTGTGCGCTTGTCGGTCGCACAGAACTCTCGTGCGCAACACTATGCACAGAAGGCAATTGTGCACTACATGTACACAATTATCTCAGAAAGTAGCATGGCTTTCAAATTTGACAACTGGTTAAGCCGCTTGAAGAGGTTGTTGCAAGCACTGCTCGCGATCCCTGCATAAGAATCACTATCGGTGCAAAAAGGCAGAATTTCTAGTCCTAATGCGAGTTTCTGTTTGCGAAGTTTCAATGCGACAGCTTGCGACGGTGAGCACATTTTATCCGAAAGCGATAGCCACAGGCTTGCAATGCAACTGCTATGTCCATGCATCTACGTGAACTCCAGAGGAATCCTGTACTTGGCTACTTTCAAAGTCTGAGGCCATGTTTGACGCCAACGGAAGCCTCACCACCAAACGCCCCCTCCTGGTGCATTCGAGCTGCCACAAAAATTCCATTCCATAAAACATCTCACACAAACTTTCTTGGGCGGCCACCAGTCACCTTCGTTTGTTGATCTAACAGCCAAACCTAACAAAATCTTACCTACACATATCACACACTTTTCCCACCATTGCCATTGTGTACTGTGCCACCACCTCAGCGTCCTTGGATCTAGACTCGAGCTAGATTCTAGATGATTGGGATGGATATGCGAGGGCTGGAGCTGCTACAGGAATGCCTGGTTCATCGGGGCCCACCCCGGCCAGCTGCTGCAACCCCAAAGACCTAGCCTTTCCAAAAATTCCTTGTAGCCATGGTGCAGAAACTCGTCATGGGCGATGGATGTGCAGTGGAACGCCCTGTGACCACACAATAATGTATGGCCACAAGAAGATCCACTTCAGCTTCACCGCCCATGTCGAGACTGAGGAAAGCTTCATCTCCCCCCCCCCCGGTGTTGTCCACGACAGCGTGAAATGCACCGACGGCCGCATTCCTTGGAAATGGGCTAACCCTTTCCATTAACTCTCCATGGCTGTGTCCTTTAAGGTATACAGATCATTCTGTCTCTTCTGCATCATCTTCATCACCGCACTTGGACATGGAACACGACAAAGTCTGCTGTCCCTCACCTATGTATGTATACTTCACGAAATGCCTTTCCCGCCAGAGATCCTCGAGAGGGGCGCGCCTGGGCGGGTTGGAACTTTCCCCACCCCTCTCTCCCGGCTCCTGGCAACCACGTCTGCCATGGCATCCAATGCGCTAAGAAGACTGTTCGGCGAGCGTCTGAGGCATCCATTGTGCGGTCCAGGCATTCCCTGTTGTCTGATGTCCTTGTCGGTCTTGTAAACCATGCCCGATGCTAATATTTGCACATGTTATACACAGTATATACTTAGAAGTAAGGGGGGGAATAATATGGAGACAGAACGGCGAGGGCAATTCATGCGTCACGCAAACACGCCAAAATGTTCGCAAAGTCTATTCGCTGCTGGAACATGTGTTTTTCGTAAAGAACAGTTTTGCTGCGTTAGAGTTGCTGTCTCTGAAAACTCTTCATCCCTCGCAACAAACGAAGGTATAATTTGTTCAGCAATTCACATTTTGAATTAAGACCGCTTGTATATGCTCATGAAGGATCTAAATGGGTGTTATCTATTCGCCCCATCATATTCGAACATGCTCACCCTCTGCCAAAACCCCTTATTCCAAAACTGCTTGGTGCAAAATATGGCAGCTCCCAATTTCAAAATTTTCACTAGATTTCAAAGTGCTGATGCGGAATGCCAACCATTATACTTCAGCATGCGCTTTGTATCTTTGCTGACAGAAAAATTTGCCTGTGGTTATCAGAATTATGTGAAGGATTTGCCCAGAAAAATTGTGCGTTTGTTATCCGAATGTGTTGGCATGCATCACCACATTCAATAACAATCCATCAGCTGTGAGTCGCAATTTCCATCGAATTGTTACTTAAATCAATACAAAATTGCGCATCTACATTATGGAACCACAAAACATCCCCATCCAAAGATGTTTGTGGCAGGGAAGGCAACGCAATGCGAAAGAACAGCCGCCAAACTGACCACATACAACATTCACTGAAATAATCTGATCTCCACACAACAAAAAGAACAAAGAGTGCGCTTCAAAATACTGATATGGTTCATTGCTCCGCTCGCCTGTGTGGGCATCTCCAAACTTCCCATGAATCTACAGACTCTGGCCGAGACGAAAAGAAATACACATCCAGATGGGGTTGATCCGCCAGTTGCTGCATGGCTCCCTTAGAAAGGCGCTTGACGTGTACAAAGAGATGGTCTACTCCCCTGAATTCAATGTAATGGCGAGCGTATTCCAGGCTATCTTTCGTGTTGGCGATCACCTATGCCTAGTGGGAAGAGTTGCTCGCTTCCACTACGTGCTTTATGTAGATATACATTCGCATATATGCCGCATATCTACGGCACATTGGATCCTGTTCTTGTGGATTCAAAGTCGCCCACACAGCACGCCGACTTGGCATTTATTTACGCAATTGATCTCAGTTAAAATCTTTGGCACGTATCAATGTGGAAGCAAGCTTCTATATCTATCCCAACACAGTATTTGGGAATTGCTGAATATATTTCTGCATGCCCCCGGTCGCATGCGGCTCTGTCCAATTTTGAAGTCTGATATCGCGCCACCTTCGCCGAAAATCCCTTGTACACTGTCTTGTGCGCAGCGCGTCGGGCGTCGGTTCCTTCAAGGCCTTTGCTTGCATAGGACAATAACGTATACCTGCTGGTGAACGCGCCGTGGAGCTCATCCGCCTCTTCGGCAACACAATAAGTATCATGGGTAATCCAAATTGCGTGTTGTGGCAGCGATTCCGCACGTCGCCGTCCCATTTCATTTACAGGCATGCACGTAAGGTTGTAAATCTGCAGCAATTTGCGCCATTTCCATTTTCAAAGATGACAATACTTAAATGATTGAAATGAAGCACGAAAACAAAGTGAAGCGGTGCTCTTGAACAATGCAATCAGAGATCTTGTTTCATATTATTTGTCAAAAAAGTTATTTTCATGCAGACTTGATGCTCCGTGTCCATGGAAGTCATATTCTTGCGCAGAATTACAGCACAATGCTCGTCAAGTTGCAGCTGTACCGGTTCATATCAAACCCAAAGGAAGATGTTTGGAAATTGATGCAAACTCTGTACTTGGAAACCATCGCCATCTAGTAGACGCCAGGAAACGCCTGGAGATGTCATTTTCCCGATTCCTCTGAAGGGCTTGCACGCAGCAAACATGCCCACTGACCGCGCTCTCAGTCGCGGACGTTTGCGGCAATGGCGGCCCCAAGCGGTGCTGTCCTGGTTCTGCACCTGGCTGACACGATACAAAACTCAAGGCAAGGTACTGAGAGGGACTGAGCGCATTGCCTCGGGTGAGTCCGCAATTCGTTCTGATGTCCTTGCGTTTAGTCAGTCCAGTCGCTGACTGGGATGGAAGCAAGAGTGGGCAAAAGGAGAAGCATGTTTGCCTATCTGGCATTCAGTGCTTCTGTGCGGTCCATCGTAATTGGTGGTCACCGGAAGCTTATGCCAACCCGTGCGGCCTTCGGCATCCGCGCCATACTGGGAACTTGCAGAAAAATAACCATGTTCGTTACCGTATGGGTGCAAATTACGGCTGTATATTACGTTATCAGATGCTAAGAAAGCGATGATCTATGTGAAGGATGCTCTGATCTTGAACCCAGCATTGAGATCATCAGAGCGCATGCTGAACTGCCGTATTGTGTCTCCTGAAGGTTCCTCGCGCAAAACAGGTCCGTCATCGCGCAGGCGTGTGGGCTGCTATATGTGTCGTTGCTTTGTCAACTGGTGCTTGAAAAGAGTATCAGAAAGTCCAGCAACTTAGCATATGCAGGAGCTACTTGCAGTTTAGCAGGTGGCGGTGGTTGCAGGTACAGATTTATGTCCCTTCGAACTATCCACCCATGGGTTTCAATGGCAAATAAGTGATGTTGCGACTTGCATGCATCATGCTACATGTCTGTGTGATGCTGAGTCTGGTATCGGTGCTACCTTAACTGGCAGAATCAGGGCTGACCGAAAGATTCTTTCTTGGCAAAGGCAGAGAACATATCTGCGTATGGTGTCCAAGATTGCCTCTCAGAGTTGTGCATATGCCTGGAGTCAGTCATTAAAATTTTCGTGTCTGTGGTACATGCTCCAAATCATGAAAATGACGCAACTGCTTCGCATACTCCATGGGTGAATCATCAATTATTTGCGCATACCGCACGAATGCTGTGGAAGCTTATCAAATGCTTAGCGCCACCACAAGTCCCGAATTCAGATCAACCAATATTAGTCGAGGCAGGTGCATTGGCTCATGCACCCTGTGATCCCTTGAATTGCCTGCAGCAGGACAAGCCAGATATGCTGGGGGAGCAGAATCACAAATTACGGATCCCTTCTGATGCACGCGCCAATCTGAGCGAAGGCGTTGAAGAAATAGACGAGCGGCACAGCGCACAATACCCTACAAAGGAATTTGTGATGGGAATGATGATGGATTCGAATCTGGAAAGAGCAGCACGCCGAGCGCCAGTGCCAAGATGGACCCTAGCTTTCATATCTATCCCCACACCGTTTTGGGATATTCCCAAACGTATGTCAGGAAGCCAGTGGCGTACATTAATGTCAGTTCGGCGTGCTTTGTATATGCCCTTGGAGATCACAAGAACAGAGTACTGGACCGGCAGGAAGCAAGCCTGTTTGTTGTGGTGATGTACCATATCAAGCACGTCGTGGATTGCTGGCAACTCCTCCCACCTGGCTGAGCTAATCGCCGATCCGAGTGACAGCATTCACAAATCTCGCCAGTGCATTCACTTTGGGGGAGCGAACCACCTTTTTTTTTGTATACCTCAAACGCGTATACAGAATCATGTCCCAAATAGAGAACAAGCTTTACTTGGATTGTATTCCTTCTGGGGTGGTTTTGAGCCTGTAGCCTGGGACGGCCGGAGGCGGCCCCACAGGTGAGTGGTGCAATTTACCCATTTCCATGCATGCCTAATTATGCATCTTTTCTTTTCCCGCCTTAACGCCATGGCACACTCGCCGCACACAAAGCAAGCTTGCGTTTGTGTGCGGCGAGTGTGCCATGGTGTTACTGCGGGAAAAGAAAAGAAACACCTACACCGAAGTGGCTTTAAGCAACCACAATCGAATGATCTTATGATTAATTATTGATCAGATTATTTCAGCACAGAATTTGCAGCTGGGCGGTTTTGAAGTTTCCAGTCAAAAATGAGAAAGGCAGAGGTAATTTCATTCGCACGTTTTCGAACCCTGCACACAACAGCCTGGTACTTGGAGCCAGTCGATATACCTCTATCCAGGAGTTGTGCGCCCCTTGGTCGCACTGACGTCTCGTGCGCAACTGTGTGCACAAGAAGCAGTTGTGCATTGAAAATGCGCAATTACCTCGAAGACGGATTTTGCTCTCGAATTCGATGGGTTTCGAGCTTTTTGAACTGGTTACGGCAAGTATTTCCCATGATATCTATATAAGATTCGTGAATCTTCTGTAAGCATAAACGCTGAAAATATGCAAAAGATCTGCTACTGAACACGAGTGTCTGTTTGCGATGTTGTAATTCGAAAGCTCGCGATGAACAAATTTTTCGTCCGGAAGCTATAGACATATATTTCCGACTGATAACTTATATCGCCATGAATCCACATGAAATCCAGAGGAATCCTGAATTCTGCAAGTTTAAACTTTACATGTTTGAGGCCAAGGAAAGCATCGCCACCAAAGGTTCCCGATGTGAATTCGTACTGTGGCAAAAATTCAAATCCACAGCTTATCTCACAGTTCTTGCTTTATCCACAAGTCGCCTCCATTTATCGATCGAGTACCCAAATCTCTCGAAATCTTCCCTACACATCTCATACAATTTTCCAGCATTTCCATTGTGTAATGCGCCGCCACAGCAGCGTCCCCAGTGCTTGACTCCAGCCGACTGGGATGGTTGCCCGAAGGATGAAACGACTGCAGGAACTCCTGGCGGCCATCCAATGGAAAACGGATCAATACCTCATTCCGGGACTTCTTGGCTGTGTACTTTCAGGTGTCCAGAAAAGTCTGCCTCTTTTGCAGCGTCTTCATCACTGTGCTTGCACACTTGGGCATGAAACATGACAGAGCGTTGTGTCCCTTGTCTATTAGACATACTTAACGAAACGCCATTTGGCCCTTCCCACCAGAAAACCAGCAAGGGCGGTGCGCTTGGGCTTGCTAGAATTTCAGCGGCATTCCCAAACACCCCCACCCCGGCCCCTAGCAACCACGGCGTCAAACATGTCACCCACCCTTGATGGCGCCCAAGCGACTGATCGGCGAGCGTCTGCTGCGCTTCTGCACGCTTTTCAGACGACCCCTGTGAGATTAGTTTGTCGGCGGTTTCACAGCCCAAATCCATTTTTAACGAGATTTGAAGGTGTCTGCACGGAGCACATATTCAGAAGTAAATGGGAGAAACAAATGCGAAGAAGACCTGTCAATATTGCGGTGGCATGACATGTGGACAGAGAGACGAGGTTAACTCACAACACTGCTGCCGGAATGTATGGCAAAAGGCTCAGTAATTCATAGCACTTCGTTGAACATTTCTTCCCTGAAGCGGCGTTTCATGCATGGCGCCAACATGCCAAATGCTCGCAAAGCCAATGCGCTGCCTGTGATGTGTGGTATTTGCCGAGCATTATTCTGCTATGTTAGCTTGCCTGTCTCTGTAAATTTTTCGTCTCCCCGAAGTAACGTTGGTCTAAGCGCTGCGAAATACGCATTCTGAATGAAATTCACTTGGATCAGCAAACTTCAGATCGAACTGGCTGTAATCTATTCGCCTCAAAGCGATTCAAAATTTTTGCCACGCTGTTCTTGGAGATTTATTCCAAACTGTTGGGCTCGCAACATGGCTGTGGAAAAACTGCCATTTCGAAACTTCTAAATAGGTGCCAAACGGCTGAAGCCGGATACCAATCGAACTCTTTCTGGGCACTCAGCACCAATGTGTTGACAAATGTTGCAGGAAAACAAGCTTGACGTACTTCAGATATATTTGAAGAAATTTCCACTAAAATTTTCACGATTGCTGATCCTAACGCATTACCTTACATCACTGCATGCAGTGATAATCCATCAATTGTGAGCTGTACCAAATGTATAGTTACAGAAACCTAAGAATAAACATACGCATTATGGAACCACATTACATCCCTGTCGAAAGATGTTCGTGCTAGGTAAAGCAAATAGTGCGAAAGAAACAACCACCAAAGTTAACACAGACAACGCTCATTGAAAATCATATGAGCTCTGCGTGTAATGCACGGAGTGTGCGCTTCTCAGGTACAGATATGGGTGCATTGATCCGCTCACCTGTGTGGGCATCTCCAACCGTTCCACGACTTTAGAACTTCTGGACCTGCCCAAAAGTAATACAAATCCACATACAGATTGTCCACCATTTTGCCGCACGGCGTATTTAGAAAAGCTCTTGAGGTATACAAACACGTGGTTCGCTCCCCCGAAGTCAATATACTGGCGGGTGCTTTTCAAGTTGTCCCTCAGATTAGCGAGTGCCACAGCCACGTGTGGGTTGTTGTACGCGTCCAAAACGTGCTGTATGCGGTACAGAGGCACAATGGACAGGCTTGCTTCCTGCATAGCCTGTGCCCTGTAACCTAGTACCCTGTTCTTGTGGGATTCAAGGGCCCCCACAAATCATGCCGACTCGCCATCCATCTCCGCAACTGGTGTCCAGAAATATTTTTGGGAATTTCCAAACACGGTCTTGGGATAGATATAGGATCTGGAGTCCGTCTTTCCACCGCCTCTCGACATTTTGTTGTGCCCAAACTCGAAGTTTGATGTCTCCGCATCTTGGCGGAGCACAGCGTCCGCTCCTTCAACACCGTTATACAACAGTTGCCGTTGATCAGCGGGGATGCAAAGCCTGTGTGTATCTGATGCTTCAGCCACCGCTCAGATAACGCTACCAGCGTTATAAATGGTTTAGCTACATGTCGTACTGTGGCAGCGATTGCACATGTTAAGCCCCAATTTCATTTCACCAGTATGCATTATAGATTGGTAATTTGCAGCAATGTGCGCCATTTTCATTTTATGGTTCACATCGCACAGAAATGTTGAAATACTTGTTAACTATTTGTTAAAATGACTGAAGCATAGCATAAACAGAAATTTGAAAGATGATCTTGGACACCAGAATTATAATTCTATCTAATATCAAATGACGTGCTGAATAGGTTTCTTCAAGAAAGATATTTGCTTTCAGACCTGATGATCCTAGCCAAAGGTCAAGGTCCTGGCATTGATGAAAGATATATTCTGACGCAGATCTGCAGCACAATGCACGCCTAGTTGTAACCGTACAGTTTACACGTCGCCCCATATTGCGGTGCTTCGAAATTGATACGAACTCTATACTGGAATCCTATCGACATTTGGTAGTCTCAAAGGAACGCCTGCAGACGCCAAGTTGCCAATTCCTCTGAAAGATTTGCGGGCACTTATTGGCACACCAACGGCGCACACAGAACTGCACAGATCAGCGCGATGGCGGTCTTGTTTTTCTTGAGGAACCTTCAAGAGACGCAAACCCACAGCACATCATACATTTTGATGAGATCCATATTGCTTGATTTACAAAGACCATCGCTTGGTCAGCTTCTGCGCAGAAGCTAACAAACCGATGATTTTTGCGGCATGGCAAATGCGCACAATCGCGTTTTGCACCAATATGATGGCGAACATGTCCTCGATGTGCAGTTCCCCAGGACGCCGCGGCATGCCACACGCCACCAGGGATGGCAATAAGCTGCGCTGATTGCGATGTTGCGCAAATAAGCACTGATTTTCTGATGCGCGAAACACCGTCTCCTTTCTTGCCCACTGTTGTATCCACCTACCTCAACGGCTGCACACATTTTATGCAAGGGCATCAGGACGAATTTCGGCCTCACCCGCGGCAGTGGGCTCACTCCCGCTCAGTCCCAGACCTTGAATGTCGCATCGCAGTATCCAGGTGCACAAATATGGCAACATCGATGGAAGGCCCCCACTGCCACAACCGCCTTCGATTGATAGCGGCCCCGTATGTCTGCTTGTTGCGTCCCACCCCTGCTCCCGCCCGCAGTGTGTTCGCCTGGATCAGATGCAATCCATCAATTTCGCAAGCCACGGACCTGCGAATAAATTATCACACAGAAATCGTAGGTCGCTTGCTGGTCAAGGTGCGTGAACTCAAGGAGTCGACAGGTGCAGTGAGATGGCAATTACAGATGCTGTGAGGGCTGTGTCAGGGCTGTTATTAACGTTTATGGCACCATGCTTACGTTTTCTAATCTATGCGCAAAATGCTAAATAGGGAAACGGCCAATAAAACAGCTCTATTTACGCATTTTATGGCTCAGCGGCACACCCAAATTATGTTATGATGTCCCAGCGATGATCAGTCTCCCGCCCCTTCGAGCACCCGGAACACAACGTCCACCTCGTCTTTGGCATGGGCAACGATGTCGTCGAACGAAAGTTCGTTTCCTACCCACTCCAGCGCTTCCAGCTGCCACTCCCCGGACTCCCTCAGTCTTTATGAACTATCTTTATATGCACAAGGCTCATTTTTATGTGTATTTATTCATAATAAAAAATACGCTACAAAAATACAATTTCTCTGCGTAAATACGTGTGAATCTACAGGTACTTACACCGTATGTAACAGGCCTGGGCTGTTATATGACGGTACCCGATCATTTAACAATAATAGGCATACTATTGCACAATGCGCGCACGATGCAGCAATATGGCTGGCTCGCCACAATCTCAAAATTTGGTGTTTGTACATAGTATTTCTGGACGCGTGCCGCACAATTCTTAAGCTGCATGGATACAAAACGCAAACTTGAGTTGAACAGGGGCCCAACAGAATCAGATCTGCTCATCCTGTCCATGAGGCGGTGGCATTCCGTGTGCATATAGCCTGATGGCATATTTACAAGGCTGTGCTTGCAGTGTTGCGAATGTATTTGGCTGGTATTCTATTTTTTCTTAAGCTCGTTTCAGGTTTCCCACAACAATCCATAGACTGCTATTTATGGCAACAAAATCATGACACGGAATGGGCAAACCCACCTTGGCAAACATTGTGGCACTCATTTCGATTCTGTAGCAGATGATATATCAGTACAACCGCAGTCCGGATTACAATGTCTTAATAAAATATCTCACTCACGGATCCTTCAGTAAAGCATGAGCAGCGCGTGAACACAAAGAGTTGTGTGAATGACAAACAAAGCACGCAACCAGCCTCAATGCATTGGACCCGCACATTGGCGGCCAACGTGCACGTGGCTTTCCATTGGATGGGTTGCGGGCGCAACAAGGCACTGAGGTGGGGCACTTACATCGCATTGACGATTCAGGAGTTGTTCGCAACACCGCATTGTGACCACCGCCACCGTTTCACTGGGTGAATCACTTATGCATTATGGTGTGCGACTTGTATGCACTTCAAGAATATTGTTTGTATGCAAGGCATTCTGAATTTATACAATGAAATGAAAAATGTGTTTTAGAATTCACAGAATTATTTCTCCTGTGATGGGACTTTTGTGAGCATCAATTTGATTGTTGTGGGAGATGCCATCTGATTCAGAGATAAATGCTATGGTTAGGGTCGCGCTTGCAGCTGAAATATTTCTACATTGCCATTGAGTGTATGGGCATCTTTAGTGTATGTGTTATAGAGTGGGTTGTATTGTGGCGACGAGTGGGCATCTCTGAAGCGCCGTATGGCTGGTTGGTGATGGATGATGGTCCTTGTCACATGAAAGGGAAAGTTCTGTGGGTGCGAAAAAATCGGACTGTTCGGCTGTGGGGGTCGTTGCCACCGTCGGCAAGGCTCTTCGCCGTAGGAAGGGTGAACAAATATGTAAGCCCCGGGTGGTTCGTGTGTGGTGTGGCCTTGCGTCTGGCCGTGTGCCAACCCGTTGAAGCATCGGCGATCGTGGATTCGCGCTTCTTGTGTGCACTCCAAGGGGAGCCGTTTGATTCGCATCAACGGCCATTTCCTTCTCAAGAGAGTCCAAATTCCAAATTTCACAGAAAAATTTGCGGAGAACGAATGGGCCGAAGTGTCGCCTGTGAACGTCTCTGCCCGCCCCCCCCCCCCACCCGCATCCCTCCCCCTAGCCGTCCAGGGACGTCCGCACCCGTCGACTTGGACGCGTCTTCTGCGGCCGCTGCCATCGGCAGGCGTCAAGCGATCAGGTCGCGACGTCGGCCATGACGCCGTCGAGTGAGGACATTCCCGATGGCGCCACCGCAGAGGAGGGCGCGAGCGGCTTGTCCAGGGAGGCGACGTCCGTGCCCAGCCTCCAGGAATGCTGCATGAAGACCGTGAACCGCTGCTTGAACGCGCGCTCCGTCCTGGAGCTGCTGGAATTCTGCCAAATGGTGAGAGTGTTGCGCTTCGCGTTTTGCGCTGGACGCGCTGTGACCGGCTTCGTGGGTTGGCCGTCGCGGATTGTTGCGCGGATGGACCGCGGGGGGCACTGCGCTGAGTCATAATAGGGGAGAAAATGCGCCAGAGGACACAGCGATGTCACCGCGGTGAATTTTGGCGTCCGGAGGTGAGGGTCCAGTCTCGAGCCGCGCCGGGAAAGCGCTGTCGTGAAGGACTGGTACGTAGCGTAGAAAGGAATCCACGGCGAGTTTCGTGCAGGACAGCAGCCGAACAGCGATGGGCTTATAAGCTGCACCCGCATCAACTTCCCACCCACTCGGAAGCGTTGCCATCATATGGGGCAGGTCCTATTCATACCTTGACATGAGCCGCGAAAGGGGTGGCAGGGAATCGGGTATGCGTTGCGAGGGCAGCCCCAAAGACTCGGCCTGCCCTGGATCCGTCTCGTTTAGGCCTGTTACACCGGAGTGCCAATAGAGAAGCGTCCTCCGGCGACTGTCCAGCTCGTCTGCAAGAGCAAGGTTGATGAGGCCCTTCACGGCCGCCGCAGGACCCGCAGAGGCACTCGCACCATGGCCAGTTCCACCACGATCGTCTGCTGGAAATGCTTGGATTGATTGCCTTGTGTGCTGTGAATACGCCATGGCGTTCATGCGGGAAAAAGCAAGGGTGATGGCGTATTCCATGCCACCTTTTCTCTTCTTATGCACTGAAGATTTTGTCCATCACAGGTCTAACCAAGAGTACTGTGTGACTTTTGGATAGGCAGACCAATACGTTGATGCTGTCCAGAACAGAAAAAAGATTGCGCATTCTGCCTGATATATTGCACAATACTCCACTATGAGAAGCTATGGACAGAGCAAGGCAGGAAGTAAGCGTGCTGAAGGAACATATCTATCGAGTTGCATAACAAAATGATCAAAATAGCTAGACACGTGGGGAGAACAGTTGGAAGGGAAGAAAGAAAATTGTTTTCTTCGATGATGGGCGCCTGATATGAACTGCTGGGCTGAATATTGCACTGCTGTGTCTGCAGACAGGGGGCATGTTTGCCCAAGGCCCCGAGCTGAAGAACAAGTGCATGCAGTTTGTGACAAACACATTTGAGAGTGTGCGGCAGATAATGGGCGATGAGGCGCTGAGGCGCATCCTGCCTGAGGAAGTGACTGCCCGATTGGAAGAAGCCGCCAAGGAACGAGCGGAGACCATCAGGAAGGTCAGGATTGAGGGGAAGGTCGTGGAGAGGGAAGCATTGGGCGAGGAACCGAAAGAGGAGAATCTGGGTCCATCTGTATCTGGTGCGTTAGACTGCTGTGTCTTATGGTTCTTTGCATTCAGTTGGATTGATTAGGGCATGCAAAATGGATTTGCACACTGTTGCTTTCAGTATATTGAGATGAATTTTTAAACCCAGCAATGTGCCAACTCTGCCAGTCAATGAAGCTTATTTACTTGAATGTTGGTGCAAAGATCAAGGAAGTCCTCTATGGCAATGGTTGATACTGGCAATGCACAATGCTTTATCCCACGAGGCGAAGTTGCCTAAGATCTGTAACTTGCAAGACATCAAGGCTGGGCAGAATGTATTCAACGATGCCTGATATGAATTCACAGGCGAATTGTGTAGCACTGATTGTCAGCATTGCATCCCAGTATCATCCACGCAAGTCTATGGCGATCCTGGTGCTGTTGTTGGTGATTTGTCCTTCGTTCATTATCCAGCGACGATGGCAATCTCTCTTGCAGGTGAAGTTGCACACAGGTATGATAATCTGCGTGCGGGTGTCAGGTGGCCTAGCAACGTGGATCCCACACGACGAGAAGAGTACCTGACAGAGGAAGAATTCAAGAAGGTCTTCTGGTGCAGTTATTCGGAATACCAGCAATACCCACAATGGAAGCAACTGTGGCTCAAAAAGGAGAAAGAGTTGTTTTAGAATTGCAGATCGGTGGCAGAGTGGGGCCCTATGGATTCCATTTCATCTGCAGCTTCAATTTGAGAGGGTTCAATTGATGTAGTGGCCACCGCTGGCCAATTTTTTCATGGCTGTGCCGTTTTGTACCTGACTTGCACCAGTCGGGGTGCCATTTTTTCCAGTTTCCCAGTGTCCCTGGGCTGCGATGATGGCAACGCCAGTCTATTTGTAGGTAAGAAATGGCCAAAAGGCACAAGATTCTCGAGACATACACAATTGCTTGGTTAGTAGTTCTAGAGCTTAGCTTGCATTTCATTGGCATGAGGATAACGTGTAACGAGCAGCGAGGGTGCTTCCAAATCACTGCGCAGTACTTGTGTTGCAACATGTGATCGCATGGTCAATGTACCCTAGCACACTGTGCAATCGCATCAGTTGTGCAATCGCAGGTTGGAGTGTTTGCCAATAACTTGCAGTTGCTTGAGTAAGGATAGGACTGCATGAGTATTGGTATTCCCTGTATGGGGCATTAGCTACTAACCCCCTTCTCACCCCGTTTGTGCTGCCCCAGCAGTCCAGTGAATATTTCCGGCCAGGGTCGCCGCGCCCACTGCACCCCAGCACATCCAATAGGAACAAGGACTCGGATACACCCAACGGAAGCGGATAAGCATGGAAGAGTTGGAGCTTCTGGAATTCTGGCTAAGGAGGGATCCTGAGTGTAGCACCATCACCTCGTAGCCGTTGCCCTCCGGCATGAGCGGTATGTGGCTGGTTGGAGACTTGTTCATTTCTTACTTTTGTTGAACACAAAAACACAAAAAGCAAGCATACAGCAAGCAAGTTTAGGGCAAGTTGTGAGTCGACCCTTTGGCCTGTGTTCAATTGAATGAAACGAGCCTAACAAAGGGGAAGAATGCATGTTTCCACTGCATTCAACGTGAATAGTGACACATTAATATGTGTCTCAACAAGAGTCAGAACATAAGACAATGTTTGTTTAACGGGCTGTCTACCAGGGCTCACACTGCATTTGCTTGTCTCAAATGCTGATGAGCCTGCATCGATAATCTTTGACAGAACACGTGGGGAATTGGTTTGTTCCTACATTCTTGAGATCCAAAGATTAGAGAGTATTCCCAAAATAATGTTTTGAAACCAAAGCGCAAGATAGGCCAGAAATGCCAGAAAGGTTGTGGCTTGTTCCTTGGTTTTTTTGGCAACAACACAACAGGACAATAAGCCCACACAGACGAGGTGAACTGCAACAAAATGGACATTGGCCAAGGTGGTAGGGCATACTAGGCACACACCTTCCCTTGGATGGCCGTTGATGCATGGAAACAATGAGGATTTGTTGCCATATGTCGTCCAAGATAGCTTGGGAGGGGCGTGTGGTTGGGGTTTATGTGTTGAAATGAATGCTGCAGGGAAGCTAAATGATTGGACACTGGCATCGAGCTTGCCAGAATCCACCCCTAGGAGAAGCAGTGCGTTGGGACAGGCACCGGAATGGCCAAAACACATATTCCATGTGCTAATTGTCATTGGGCCCAGAGGCCGCTCCATCTATTTTCCCTCTACAAAGAAGGGTGTCAATCCGTAGCTCTTGCTCAGCATGAGTCCATCACATTTTTCCCTAGTTGTATATCACATAACATGTGCTGTACATCACGTGTTCTGCGGATAATCCTTGCAACACAGATTCTGAAGAAACTCATAGAGGCAAAAGGGAGGAATGGTGGACGTGGGAATTAGAGCTCACTCAGCCTTCTTATTTTCCTGTGCACTACCTTGTTGTTACTGTGCTACGCAGTCCCAATGGAGGCACCAATACTAATGGTGACACCAAACAATACTTCCATTGGGGCATAACCCAAGTGACATGGGCATCTTGTCAAAGCCCATCAACATGCTGTTAGATGTATAGGCAATTCCTTGCAGTAATGGATTTCTTCATCGGGTTATTGTGCAAATAGATGACAGTCCTATTTACATTTGGATGTCGATTGATTATATGCAAGAGCCATGACAATGAGTTGATGATGCTCGTTGCTTGTGACGAAGGCAAGCAACGCAGTTTAGTTGGCACATACACGGAGTGATGAACACCAATTCAGTCCGCAGTGTGTGAACTCCACACACATGCAAGGGCATTTGTCAACATTGCTAGAATATTGTTACAGATATATAAATGCCTCGCCAGCATCATGACAAACAAATACCATGTCAACTTTGTGTATGGCTGACATATTGTAGCCACGTGACGTTTTGGGCTAGTATCCAGTCCCAAGTTCTAGTGTTTGAGTCCCAATCGCATCACTCTACGCTGAGCAGAACCTATCTACATTTTCTCACATTACTGATGTGTATGGAAATATGGCCCAAATCAATTGGCCACATGGTGGTTGTTAGAAATGGAATACTCAACAGCAAATCATCATGAGGAATCGGGTTGCTTTTAATGTGGAATGACAATACGCCACGCATCTACGGCACTGCACAAAGAATGTAGCGTAGCCGCAAGGAATGCGTATGAGATCCACGTATCAACTCGATTGTGCATATGCCACTTTGCAAATTGCTTCTTCTTGGCGGCTCTGCTGCAATACTTTCAATACAACATCCACCTTAACTCCCTGCCCCATCAGTTCATCTTCACGCACCACTGTTCGTTGTTTTCTTCTCCCTTTCATCACCAACTTTGGGAAGCAATAGTTACAATGCCTGCACCGCAAAACCCAACTGGGCTCATTTGTATCTGTTATTATTTAAGAAATTGCATTTTTCACACCGTTGCAAGAAAGAAAATCAAATGCGATGCATCGCCATGGACGTTGAAATTATTTCCCCTTCTGCATTAAATGAAATTGTGGTTTTCTTATGCCCATGACATCATGTCTGAATATCATCAGGACTGCCTCCATGACGACAGCGCATTTCAATGGGTCCAATCCCATAGTTTGGCAGCAGTAGCCAAGATTGGCGTTCTGCAGCAGCACAAGACATGATAGCAAATGCCGAAGCAATATGTACATATATGAAGGCTGACCGATTGAGTGATGGTTGAAACCGCTACCTTGGATGTGGTCATTGGAAGCGTTGACACTGCAATCACACTTAACGTTGGTCCAATGGCCACCGCATGGAGCCACACAAGGCAGATCCCATATGCATCACGATCTTATGTATATGCTTTCCCAGATCCAAGTTTATTTACAATTTTTGTTACTTATGCTATGTTTTAGCCACGTGGTACCCAACATGTTAGTTGCTGGGTCGTTTGATCTTAGGTGGGTCTTTGGGCTGCTCATAACTTTCTTCCGCATTTAGGGAATAAATCATAATATTGATGGACAGTTAATGGGCCCGCTATTATGATGTGTATTTGGCTATGTGGTGTGCATTGTACCCATGGTTGTACCAGGTTGTTGCGCACTCTGCCTCCCGAGCGTGGAGAGCAACCCTAGCCAATTCTTTTTGCCAACGGTGGCAGAAATGCCGCCGAGTTTCTTCCTCGCTCACAACCACCAACTCAATCGCATGCTCAGTGCATAGCCAAGCACCAAACAAACAATAAACATCCCTCAACCCAGAAATCAGTTTAGGGTATGGGCTATCAGAACACAGACCCTCTATCACCGCTAGAGTGCAATGATAAAGCAAGAGTATAAGGAAGTAAAAGCAGACTTTCAACTCCAATTCACCACTCACGCTCAATGTTCTTCATTATCCAGATCGTTGATATGGTCACTTGCAAGTTTTAAAGACGCTTGCAAGCGACTTGCAATCGTTTTACTCCAAAAGAAAATCATGCACTATGAAGTTGTGTAATAAACAAAGCGACAATATCCCCACATGATATCTTGCACACAAGATACCTTGCCAGAGGCATTTCAAAATGAAGTGCACAACAATTTGCTTGTAATTTTGATGTTGTCAGAAAAACATGATGAAAAATGAAAATACGATGACAAATGAAACGTTTTCGAAAGCAGAGGAGTCGCTTGTCATCTAATACAACTGATCCACACACAGAAATGATGGTCATCACGTAGCTACATAAATATTGTGAAACAAGAATTGTGACAACAAGCAAACACAATTGAACAAAAGAGGATTAACATGGGCGTGCACCTTATTTTCCTTGCTCATTCGTGAATATTGTTTTAAACACCATTGTGGGATATTCATCGGTGCTGGAAAGTATTCATACAGTGGTATGCTTGCTTGTCGTTTTACAACACCCCGTGGTCATTATCTCCTTGGATGGCAGATGTCTTCATGACACAGAGCCAGTTTCTATTTGCAAAACAAACAGCATATATCGAAAGGCATGGCAATGCACTACATGTTGGCACAACTTGTAACACATGGGGATAGCACTCACGTATCTCTATTTTAGTTCCATAGTACTGGGCTGGACTGCAAGTGTATTCAATGCTTTACTATAAAGCGTTTAAAATGGGCAAAGACCCCGGAACGATGGAAAGAGGTCGCTGAACATGAAGTTCCTGTTGGATACATAATCATGTGGGGAACGAACATGGGATCATAAAGTACAAGGACACGAGAGGTGGTGCTAGTAGCAAGGCGCGGGATAAAATACGTGAAGAGCATTTCGTGGGTAGACGGATCAGGCATGCGGGTGTACAATTAAGAGGAACCTTAGTGGGTGCATACCAGAAATGGACATGCGGATTCAATATACGAAAACACAGACAAAAGGATATAGTGGTTGACCCTGGTGGTAGCCTATGTGTAGAAGCTGGAGACAAGGGCATGGCCAATGCAAGCTAGCGTGGGGCTGATTTTTGGGAACGAAAAGCATGTGAGAGGAAGCGGTAACAAGGGGGGAAGAGTGGCACCCCTCCCTATTGGGTAGTCGTGAAAATTTCGGCGCAGCTACAGTTTCCTTAAAAAGGCAATATATTTGTTGAGTCTATCATTGAGTACATGTTAACATGGGCCACATTCCAGGAACGATGGTCGCCAAGGAGTCATATGCACATATGCTTGTCTGTGCGTGTTGCTTTTACTTGATCTCAACAACCTTCCTCTTCAAGGTGTGCATGCAAGATGTCAGTACACGCCCACTACGAGGTGGGCATGACGCCTTCTATGCCCAACTATATTTCTTGGCACCCTTCTAACTCAGCCAGAACCGTCACGTATGTAGTGCAACCTACCGGCGTCAGCTGAGGCAACATTGTAACGTTAGGAGTGGATTGTCATGCAACCCAACAACATCACGATGTGGAGGCTCGAGCATCGCAATACAGTCAAAGGTAAATCGGGTCCCAACCTCCCGGAGGTTGCAGCACAAAAATATGTCTTTTGCCTTGTTGTGTGCCGCAATTTCTTGTATGTCTGAGCATTATGCGCCTTCTTGGAACTCCTCTTGTTAATCTTCTTTTTGTCTCAGAGCACCTCTGACCAAAACTTTGCTTTCATCAGGGGCATCATCATCATCATGATTATCAGGGAAACCCAACCTTTCGCACACGCTCGCACGCGGTTGCTCCCAGGCACAGGAAGCAAAGCCATAACTGGGTGCATCACAGGATGAGCGCACCAGTTAAGTAAAAATCCCTGCAATAACGTTCACTTCATGCCTCCATTGTCCCCATGTACATTAACCATATCAATATGTTCACCATATTTACTTCCCATCACAAAACGCCATATATCACATATTTATATATTTACCGCTCCCTCGCCCCCACAGTCATCATTGCTGTTGCTGTCACAATCAAGGCCCAAGTTAGCCTCCAAACTTGTTGCCTTAATCAATGCTTAATATCGGGTGTTAGCATGATTGATGCGATTGAGGATTGTGCTAAGGTTCACATTAATACATTGACTATGAGATTGCAGTTTGCAACATTAGCACAGCACGGGAAGCCAGCACCAACAGGACACAACGCAATGATATTGCCCATGTTGTCATCTTCTCTGATGAAGCAGGCATATTTTTTGACTGCATTTGTCCCAAGAGACGATGATCAAGCCCTGCACCTTCAAAGCGATATTGCCAGAATAGCGCCGCATGTGTGTGACTCTGGGTCGTACTAGGAGTATGGATGGAAAGATCGGCCAGGGTTGCAAAGCTTTGCTTTGTGGCCAAAGCTGCAGCTACCATTTGCGCTCCTTATGGGCTATGGGGCGTACTGCCACTAGCAAGAAAAGGACCAAACAACACTTGCGAACACACATAAAACACATTTAATCAAAGTTCTGCATGCTAAGAACACAAAAATAACCCAAACCGTAAACTTTGTACACGTTTCAACACGTGTTATTTGGCCCTTTTTTCTCCTAGTGTGCATGGCCATTCGCAACATAAATTGTTCCATTGCTAGTGGCAGCGCCAACACAGCGACCATGACGCAAGCTACCTACTGGCCAGCATAGTTCACAGAAGCCACCTTTGGTGCGAACTCATTTCAACACCACACCATGACAATCTGCAGCTCCATTTGGCCATGACACACACCATGAAGCGGGATTACTGCCTTACACACGTGCCATACATCATTCACTGGCACCCCCGTGTGCCCATGAGGCACACAAGCTGTAAAACCACAATACACAAGCCCAAAAAAGAGCGCCATTCGTCAAGGCTGAAGTGCATTGTCGTGATTCATAATCCCCCCTATCCACAACACTGCAAGAGTGACTCCTGCGAGCCACGTCAGGCCCCTCGTGTCCTCGTACATTCCCTCTGTTTGCCGCATAAGCGCCTTCCGAGAGCGCTCCAGGTCGTCCTCTGTTCTAACGACCTGCTCGCCAGTATCTTTGGAGCCCCACCTGCAAGCAGCTCGGCCCAGGTCAATTGACAACTCATTCGCACGACAATCAATGGAAAAGAAGAAGGCATGCAACATGGTGGATAACTCTTGGCGTTTTTGCATTCCAGGTGCAAAGCAGTATTGCTATATTCATAGAGGCGCTGCAAGTGACGGTGTCGTTGATATTGTAGTGGAGTGCTGTTCGACTCTTTGGGGCGCATGGTTGCCTGTGTATGAGTGTGTAGGCAAGCCAGCACGAGTGTGGTCCTAGCGCACTTGTCTTGTCCTCAATCCAACAGAACTTATGAGCAGTTTACAAGCATTCAGGTGCTGCAACAAGGCAGCATAGTAGATGAAAATGCGGGCGAGCAATAGGTGTTACACTGCGGCCATTCTGTCATGCTTAATTTCAGATTCGAATTATCCCCAGACCTTCTGCCTTCCAGGTGTCAATCTTTACATCGATGCAGGATTGTGGTGTGTGCTTGTATGGACACACGGAACACTGCTGTGCACCTGATCGTCAATGGGACTCCCAGACAATCAGAAGAACCGATCCAAGTGGAAGACTGATACCAGGCCACATGCAAGTTGACCGCACGTTATCAGCCATTGGACGGTCTCTGGAAACGCCTGGGTGCAAATTTGTTGTCGATTATGTGTGGATCCCAGCTGAAGGTTGAACCATCTTGGGAATCTTTTGGATCAATCAGGAATCATTTGGTCCTCTTCTTGGGTTATGTCGATTTTGTAACAACTATGCAATTCTTACTGCCACCCGGCCACCCCCTTCCTTTACAAGTT
Organism: Ostreobium quekettii; assembly: GCA_905146915.1. Lineage (NCBI taxonomy): Eukaryota > Viridiplantae > Chlorophyta > Ulvophyceae > Bryopsidales > Ostreobiaceae > Ostreobium > Ostreobium quekettii. The sequence continues at coordinate 51,453 of CAJHUC010001645.1, forward strand.
TGACATTAATGTGACAAAAACGCACCAGTGTTACCCCTTGGTAACAACAACGGGCAGTTCAGCTGTTCTTGGTCCAAAACTGGTGACCTCAAAGGCATTTTGGTCAAGGGCTGCTCTCAATGTGGTGGACATCTACTTCCTGCCTGTGTTATTCACTGGCACAAAGTGGATGCCTGCCGACGTCTTGTAAATACAGAGCAGGTGGTTGCCACTGTTCGAAAACTTCATCCGAATATCAGCACAAAGTACTGGGCAATCCGTGTAGTGCAATATACAAAAATGCACTAGTTTGAGCAAATATGGATGTGACACAAAGAACGTTCACAAAATGGTGCTGATACTGTTGCCTTTGCTGGTGGTCAGTGAATGTAAAGGCTTATTTCACTACCCAGCTGGCAAGATACAGCAGTGGCAAAACCCCTCCACAATCGGGATTGAGTGAAAGAAAGAAAGATGGCAACGTCGCACAATGGGCACAACCCACAGGGATTTGACTTCAGTGATTGAGCATATTGCCTGGGCATCTACTGCACAGTTATCTGTGGTATGCAGCACCTTCCACTGCACTGCACAATGGGCAGCTGTGTGCTCCAGTTGCAGGGATAGTTCTGACCAGGGCTCAACATTCTTAGAAAAATTGGCAGCACGGGACTTGACTACACCAACTCTGCGACCTTCTCATTGCTTTCTGTTCTGATACGTCTGCTTTCTCTTTGTCAATCTTGTGTCGGATGCATAAATTAGGCACATCCCATCCAATGCTTGGAATGAGTGCCGAAGCCATGTAAGGTATGTTCATATTGCTCCTGAATAGGTTGGTAGGAAACGTGTTACCCGCATTTTCTGTATACCAATTTGCAACATCATATTTGAACATCATACCAATTTGCACTGCATGGCTGTGTTTGCTGTTCCATTGAAAGCAAGACGGCAACATTGTCAGGCACCCCATCAAGCACTGAGGGCACCTGCATGGCAGTATGTACTCCGATCCTGCTGGTGCTGTGCTGAGGACTGGCTACCCACTTCACGGGCCATCCCGCTTTGTAAGAATTAATTTCCCGTATTGAAACAAATGATGGCGTTAGGCTGTGGAGCAACGCAGTGCTCCTAATTACCGCACCTGGTGGAGGCATCCGCCAGCACCAGCGCGACCACGCAGACCAAGATCACCGCCTCCCACTCAAAATCCTGCAACACCGCCTCCTTCTGCAGCACCCAGTCCCGCAGGGAGCTCCCAGGGAACAGCGTCTCCGGCCGCCTGAAAACGAGCTCAAGCGACTCCGGCCGAGGGAACAGCCGCCCGGGCAGGTCCCTAAGAGGCGACAGCAGATCAGAAGCGCCACCCGTGGCACCTGTGGCCTTCTGTGACCGACGCCTGTGGGATGGCCTCCACAAATCGGGGCCCTTGGCCCGGAGCGCGAGGCTGGGGGCGCATCCGTTTGCACGGTCGATCTGACAGCGCCCTGAGACACCGAGGGAAGGGGGATCCATTACTGGCGGGATCATTTTCACTTGTGTCGCTGCACTAGCCTGGTCGTCCTGAGGATTGGACAGCGCGGCGCTTGCCGCGCTGCGGGCGACTCCACAGCCTGTGCGCCTGCGGTTGAGCGCGGTGCCTCTACATACCTCCCCCTTTCTGGTGCCTGGCTGGGCTGCTGTAGTTTAGCACACTTTCTGTGTACTTCGAATGTAGAGTACTGGGTGTGGATGTGGCAAGCAGAAGCAGCCTGGGCCTGGGCGAGCAAAGCGAACCCAACGAACCGCGGTGCACGGAGGTCGGAGCTCGGAGTGGTGCGAGTCTCGGCGCGGCGATGTCGAAGGGGTCCTCCGGCAGGGCGGCGCCGCCGCTGGAGCAAATCGTAGGTGGCCGACGGGGCGCGAGGGAATGTGTTGTGCTAAAGGGAGGAGTCGAATTAGTGCCGTGTCCAGTCCTCTAGCCAAAATGGGCACCTTGGGATGGATCGCGATCTCATGCAGCAGCCAGAAGTTGCACAGCCAGTACGGTTGACGGCTTCTTCTTGACACTCATGTCGCCCTACATCGCATTTCTTGTGACTGGGCCCCGTCTTGGATTGTGCATAGGGACAAACACTTTGGCTGGCTGTTATTGGAATTTCACACTCATGTTGATGGCACATCGGGAATGTGCATGTTTGCACCCGCGTGCGCCGGGGTGTTGGGATGCCATCTCCTGACTTTGCTTAACATCGGATCGATGAAACAATGAGAATGGGCGTTGACAGCTCCCAGCTGCGATTCAGGAGAGTATCTGGATTCTTTGGAGTGTTTTGGTGTTCCTGAGCTGTCCAGTGCATGAAAACCAGTCTGTACGGAGGACAGGCCTCCCATCTCTGCACATCCATCCCTACATAGACTGGGCCGTGTTCCAATGCCCTCATCTTGGAATTTCGGAGCATATGGCGGGCTTTCAAGCATATGCACCTGGCACTGCTGGGACCTTTGGGATCACGATAAAGAAACCCACAATCTGCATGGCAATTGATTTCAATGGCAGCAATTCTTTGCACTGTAAACTGTTTGATCAACAGGAGTGTTGGGATATGTAGCAGTCTCTGCTTCTCTGGATGGTTGCTGCATGCATTGGACTGGCATGATTTCCCAAGAATACCTCCATCAATCCTCTGTCAAAGAACACAGTCCAATGCATTTTGCTTATCTGATGTGCACCTTTAATACTGGACACCACGGCCAGACAGCTGTCGCAGCCTGTTCAAGGGAAAGCTGCTTTTCACAGCATGACCACAGCGAAGTTCATGTCCTAATACTTCTCACTGATTGGATGCTGCCAGCTGCCATAAACATGCTGTCTTAGTTACAACAGTCATATCGTGCCACTGAGCCTATCACAACAACCACAACTGTTCACAACATCATGTCAGAGAGCACTTCATGCAACATCACGTGTGATCACAGACAACATATGTGCATTGGAGTGGGCAGAAGTGCCAGTGATGGCATTTGACAGGATGCTCAATATAGCCATATTCACACTGTCATGAAGAGAGAGCAGAGAGACATTTATTGTCATTTGATGCTGGCCAGATGTCAAATAGAACTTATGTTTTATCAGCGGGATAGCCTGCTAATAATCTGATTCAGACAATGTGATTTTAACAGAGTTACATTTTATGTACTGCTGTCCTGTCTGGGCAGTGCCTGGACAAGCCACAATGTCTGCAGTGCCCATGCTGTTGCCCATGCATGTCTTAGCCTGTTGCCCTGATCAATTGATTTTATGGGAACAAGTACCAGACATAATATGTATGTGTACAACGGATCAAGCACTTCATGTTTAGTTTGATTTTGACATCCAGCCACTGTTGGTGTGCAGAACTCCGAGATTTTCACACTTTTATATGGATCGCTGGTTCGACAGCTGCTGGCAGACTGCGATGACATTGATGACGTGCACAAACAACTTGACAAAATGTGAGGCTGAGTCATTTCCTGGCTGTACTAACAATCACCAAATGTGATATGTGGAAAGCAAACAAAGGACAACGTAGTGACACTGGACCCACCAGAGTGTCCCTCTTTAGCCCGACAGGTATATAAACTTGGGAATGAGAATGAACTCATCAGGTGCTCTGGTGGAGATACCAATGCACCTTCTTTCTAATGTTCAACAGCTGGGGCATACCGAAACAACACTGATTCGATGCTGCACTGCTGTGTTGTGATCATTGGCAAACTTCACTGGAGTGGTATGAGTTTGTTCTTAAATTGCTTTGGGAAATGCAACGAAGAGGAGTTTATAGTGCTCAGCTGAAGAGAGCGATGTGTAGAAGCAACAACAGCATTGCATGCATTCAGGCAAATGTCTGCTGCGTCAGGACTGTAGCAATGCAGTCAGTTGCCATATCATGCTGTATTGTTGAACATGATGTGGCAGATGATGGCCACATTGCACTCATCTGGCCTTCGCCATGCTGGGCATCAGTTGCTGTTTGCTGGCTTTGACTTTCAGTTGCTGCTGCACTGTAGTTTTCATGTCTTGTCCACTAGTCATGGACACCATCTTTGCCAAAACGGAGCCTGGGGAGGTCAATGGAGGTTTCTGCTTTCAACACAGGGGTCACAACATTGGAGTGAGGCTGATAGACGAGTTCTTGTCAAAATCAAGGATCACCCGTTGTGGTAGCTTCAGGGAAACAGCTGAAGTGGTGGGCAAGCAGGGTTTCTGGATGTTCCTCAACATCACAGCGGACATCAGGGACTGGAATTCAGACGGGACGGAGTGCAGCCTGGTAAGCTTTGCATGGAAGTATCGCATCAAGATCCAGCATTAGATCCAGTAATAACGAAGTGTTGAATTTTGTCCTCCAAGCAAGGTGCAGAGAACTGCCTGTTGATGGAGCTTGTGCTGCTCAGCCGCAATGACCAGAACAACTCAAGATTAGTGTGCCTTACTGAAACTATGACTGTCCTCTTGCATCACCATTTGGGGCTTGCATCCCACTCGGAAATGTGATTGCCTTGGAACAAAGAACAAGTCTTGAATGGGCAAGGACCTGATATTGAACACCACATGCTGATTGCATGACACAAAGGGCACAGCAAACACCAAGTGCCCAAGAGTAATTCATGTAGCATAGGCACTTAGTACAGCCATGCCCCGTTGCACACTGATGATAATGGGAAAATTGTGTGGGGTGCTGTTGTTGATTGTGGCCTTCTCTTCATGAGTTGGAGCTATCAAATAGCATTGAGCACCCAATCGTTATGTGGGGAAGGGAAATGGTGGGACACCCAAGAGCAGGGTGCCACTGCAGAAGGTTTAACTTCCCTGGAAAGTCGCTTACTGGGAACTGTAGCCAGGAAGCCTCTGCACGATGTGCACGACCTTAACGGCACCTATTGTGCATAGGGTAAGGTGTCTGTACCATTAGTGAGTAACGCAGAATATCAATGACACTCACGCTTCCCTGTGCTTCTGGAGCCATGTCTCCAACACAATGGCTATCGCCATTCAACATGGTTCCTTCTGGTGTCATTTCAGATCATTTTCTCACAAATTCAAGGTGGGACCAGCAGATCACAGCCCTTATGCAGCAAGGCTCTTGTGGCACACCAGCCAGATCATGCAGTCGTCAATGTGGTCCACCTGGACAGTCTACTGATAACTGGGCTGAGCATGCGATCACCAAGTGCATCCCAGTGCAAGAACCCATGCAGTGCATCGCAGTGCAAGAACCCAGCACTGTTGCAACCAGAATATGCCAGTTGCAAATATTGGGTTCACCAGCCCTTGCAGCATGCGCCAGGGATGCACGTATAATGTACTACTCTATCATCTTATGCCCCCACCCAATGTACCCACAGTCAGCCTACAAGCAGGCACCAAAACAAAACTGTGTGAAGAAGACAAGGGAAATTGAGGCGACCACCAGTTGGTGGTGCCCCCCATTGCTACCCACACGCACCCACATGTTGCCACCGATTCCACCACAGACAGTTCCCTGGAACCCAACTCCTCCTTGAAATGGGTTTGATGAAAACATGGATTGCTTCGCACTACCACAATCAGCATCCAGGCCCCAACACATCTACACTCTTCAAATGCCATTACTTGCCCCCTTCCTGGTCAACACATTCTCAGGCCATCTTCTACACCACTCCTACCCTACAGGATGTCGCAGTTCTCAACATCAGCCAGAAAAGCCAACATATTGAACAAGTCCAAGTTTCTCCAAGGCCCAATTACAGGGAAGACAGCATAGCCACTGACACAACGGTACAGAGGTTACTCTGCTGTCATCACCGTCCTCTCTGATGCTGCCCAATCATGCTTCCTGGCCTCCGCTAGCACATGTTGCATATGTTGCTTGAGGGCCGCTGTGTGCCAAATCAACGCAGTTGGCATTGGTATCCTCTTGAACATTTCTTTCTGTGAAGTGCTCATACCGTTTGTGTTGCATACTGGCACTTTGGACCAACCCCCCTCTCCTCCAACCCCAATTCCTTTCGCGGCATCAGCTTGCCTGTCGATGTCTTGATTCACAACCTTGCACAGGGCGGATGGCAAGAACCAACAACAGTTGACACAGGAGTGGAGCCAGGGGGTAGAGGGCGAATGATTGCTTTTTCTCTTGTTGCCACCCCCACCCCACCCCACCCACCACAGGTCTCCTTGTACAGCCAATGATTCGTAGCTGGGCTCCTCTGTGCAATTTCAACGGTGCAGAGTTCCTAAGATTTCCCCTGATTGGGAGCAGCATGGCCGATTGTGAGGCGTCACGATCACTCCCCCTTGTTTGTTGTAACTAGCCATTGTCATTTTTATCAATGACAGGCAAGCTTTATCAGAGCATATGTGAGTTGGTCTCGAGGCTGTCTGCTGATCCTGCCCATCGTTTCAGGCTGTGCCTCACATCTGGCCTCCACCTTGAGGAAGTCTGTTTCCATCAGTCCACTTTCTTGAAGCATCGCGCTTGAATGTCGAAGGCCACAGTATGTTCTGTACCACAACAACAGCAAGCTCGGATACACTTTGGAATGCTGTTCACATTCTTCGCTAGCTGGAAAGCGTGGTTCAGCAGGCCCAAACCGTTCTGCATTATCATCTTCATCTGAGGAACTCATCGAAGTACCCATACGTGGTTGCTTTCATTTTCAAGACTGTTCAGGAATGTCCCTTGTCGCGCAGATATTTCTTGACAACCCGCTAGCTGACTTTGTGGAGCTCCCGGCCGAGTACAAAGGGCTAAAGTACTCAAGCATGTTGTGTGGCGTCATCCGAGGGGCCCTCGAAATGGTGAGGAGAAGATGCGCCTGTCAGCTGCATGTGTCGTGCTTGGAATCTATCACCTTTTTCTGCACTTGACCATGAGTGTTGGAGACTGAGCGAAGGCCAAGTTTGCCACAGTCGAAAGCTGTCGTTCCAAATAAAAAGAAACATGTATTGTGATGGCCGCATATGTTATGACCAGGTCAACATGCAAGTCGAGTGCACGTTCCGCAAGGACGTCCTCCAGGGCGACGACCATTACGAGATCCGCCTCAAGCTCGTATCCCACAACTCTGAGGAGTACCCTTTCAAGGACGAGGACTGAGCCAAGGCCGCCAGTCACGCTCCACACGGTGCTCGGGCCGAAATGCAAATATTGAGATGCTGTTTGTGCTGTTCAAGCACCACTGCCTGAGGCAACACTGCCTGACAGGTGTTGAAAGGCGTGCAGCGTGTCTCGATGAGACTTAGCGCTGACTTTGGAGTGCTCTCAGTTGGGTAGGGCAGGAGCTGACCTGAGGTTGGTGATGGTTAGGTGAAGTCCCAATGCAGCAGTCCCAGTTGGTGCGGGCTAACGAGTGGCGGCCGCTATGGACATGCCTCTTTGTAGAGATTTTTGTTGTTTGCTCTTGCGGGTTCTTGGGGTGGGCGAAAAGGGATGAATGACGTGTAAACCTTTGGACACGGAACTGTGCCGCACTGCAGTGCTTCCTTTATGCTTCATTCCGTCATCCCTGTTTTGTCCGTGTTGAACAGTTCACGGGGTCAAACTGCTGTAGTGTTGAGAATTGCAGAGCAGGTCGATGCAGCTTCTTTCACTGACGCAACCGAGACAACTCGTCTTCCCCGTTTGGCAAGTGTTATGTCGCATTGCCAATGAAATGTGGGCGAGTGATTGACGAGAGAAAACCAAAATTATGCCAAGGGCCAAGACGGCAAGGAAGCGCACGCGTACACGTACGTGTGCCATTGCAGTTGTCTTATCGGATCCCGGAATTGATTCGTCACACAGGCTAACCACGTTGAACGGCGTGACACCTTCCAATGCACCTTTGCATACAAAACCTGAAATGCAATTCGCACATCATCAGCAATGTGCCATGGCGCTGCTCATCCGAGACCTTGCACATCATCAGTTTCATGGACTGCCCTCCGCTTCACAACACATAATTACATACAGCGACACCTGCGTCCAACGTATGCCGCCTCCATTGCTGTGACACTTGGGGCCCTACAACCGACGTCTGGCCATCCCGAAGCTGCATACTCAGGCTAGCTCAGACCGTATTCCTCGGCTCCCAAAGTCCAGTTCGCAAACCGTAGTTTGAGTGCATAGATATTTATCCCATCGGCGCAGAAAGGGGAACCGATTCTCAACAACGAGTGAATCCTCAATCCCGCGTGTTTATTCGTTTGCCATCCAGCCTGCGCCTCGTTACGTCACCTCGAGACGAACCTCTTCAGCAATTTCCTTCCCCAACCGTAGCTTACCAGCACCAGCACCACCCCATCCGCCTAGCCCTTCCTTGCAGCTGACCGCCTTTTATTCCACACGCCGACGAGCCCTGGCGGCCAGCGGCCGGCCGACGCGACCGACCGGCAGCCACTCTTGGCCAATGCGCCAGTTCCGCATTCCCAAACTCTTTCTTCTGAGCGTTGGACGCTCAGAATCCGCCCTCGGCGCAATCGACGTAGTGCCACTTGACCCCCGGCTGCCTGCCCACCTCCGGGCCGCCCATCAGGATGTTGAACGCCCGCGGCGAAAGGTCGATGTCCCCAGGCTTGCAGCCGCCGCACTTGTCCTTGATCCGCACGATGATCGGGTCCAACGGCCCGTACACCTTGGCGCACCTCTGGCACGACTTGGAGGCATTGGGGTTCCCGCCGTCGTCCGTCCGGTCGTAGATCTGCCAGCTGATGGCGGCGATCATGTCCTGGTCGTTCAGGTCGTTGTTGCCGCACGCCGTGTAGCCGCCGTTCTGGTGGTAGTACGTCGCGTCGCCCACGTAGGGCGCGGTCTCGCAGGTGTAGCCCAGGGAAGTGTCCTCGGGCCCGATGTACGTGGGCTCGCCGTTGCCGTCGAGAACCTGCGGAGGCTTGAATGGCAGGTTGGGGTTGAACTCGCAGTTGCCGGTGCTGCCACCGCCCGTTGGCGCGGGCGGAGGGGGGAGTGGCGCCGGTGTGGTGGGGGTAGGCACGGGGGTGCCGCCGGAATGCGGAGGCTGGGCGATGTAGTAAGGGCTCGGCGACTGCGGCACCAGCCAGGGGAACTCGGGGTACACGGGGTCGCGCAGGGGTCCGGTGCAGGGCGGGATGTTGAAGACCTGCCCCTGGTAGACCTTGTTCGGGTCGGCGATCTGGATGACGTTGGCCTTGTGGATGAGGTTGTAGTCCACGCCCAGCTTGGCGCCGATGTCGTACAGGCTGGTGTCGCCGGGAGTCACGGTGTACGTCGCCTGGCAGGTGTCCTGGGCGCGGGCGCTCGCCAGGCAGGCCGCGACCACCGTCGCGAGCGCCAGCGAGAGGCGCCAGCCTTCCATCTTCAACTGGAGCGTCCACACAGGCGAGTGCTCAGGCAGAAGTACACGGACAGGTCGAACGGACAAAAAGGTCGGGGCCCAACGCCGATTCGCATGAATCGAGACAGGCTTTCTTCGCACAAGTCGTTGGCTGTGGTGTTCCTTGGGCGCAATGGAGAGCTGACCGCTTGCCTGCTTGCCTTCATGTGCAATGTTTCGTGATTAGATGGAACGAGCACCATTTCCATTGGATAGCACACCATGAATGTACGAATGTTACACGTCAATGTGGAGGCACATGGAGGCATATGTCACGCGGGGGCACATGGTTCATTTCCAACTGGGGCCAGTGGCCAGGAGAGCATCAAAATATCTCTGTTGGGTACTCGACACACCAGCAGGCACAGAGTTGATACAAAAAAACATGTGCTACAGCAACACAGTATTGTGCACATATGTGTATGCACAAGAGTTGATAACTGTGAGTTCATAGGTGATGAACTATCAACACTGGTGAGCATAGCATGTTTGGGAGATCCCTTTGTCACAGTCCCACAACGCAGGAAGCCTTCTTTGGTGCCTTTGCACACGACATTTCGTTTAAAATGGCGCCTGCTAACCCTCCCATACCACCTAAACTGCAACGACAACTCTCGATGGGCAAGAGCAAGCCGAAGCCAAACCACACCAGGGCAGAAGATTGCACACTTCTTCGTTGGAGAGCCATCTCACATTGGCAGCACAGGCAGAATGAGTGCCAATGCAATAGTCAGCCGCAAATTGGCTACAAATACGTTCTTGGATGTCTACATGCACACCAACGCTTACAAGGTGCAAGGGCACAGCTTTGCTGTTGAAAGAATTTAGACAAAGAACTTTAGCAACTGTGACCAGTGTATTGGCACAGTAGTGTGCTGCACGTGGCTCCCAACAAGTGTTCATCGTGGACCCGTCGACTTTTATTTCTGTTTCTGTAACAATCTGCCACTCTTTCAATTTGAGTAGTTGGGTGGTGTGTGCATTTAAGTGGTGGGGACTATGAAGTTGTTTTTTGCAATTCGAATCAATTGTGCCCATCATGGTCTGCACGGCGCCTGGGGTTTGTTTGAAATGTCACGCTATACAAATCCAATCCACAAAATTTCATTCACAAAATTTCCAATTCCACAGCAATAGATCCAATCGCATGGGATTGTCACCCAGGTCATGGCTTTCTGATGGGAAAACGTGGGTGGGCACAGGCGAATTTGCTGGGCATCCACTGTGGTGACGGCTGCCACCTGTGTTTCAGGCAGTTAGTCTCTGGGCTGTCTTGGACCTGTCGGTCGTGCTTAGACTGAGTGTGACCATGCGCCAAGGGATCTTTCCATTCATGTTGCACTGTAGGCGCACTTTCACTGTAGAGCCAGAGGCCTGGTTCCAATTAGATGGCTTTGATGGGCTTGCACAAGGTCAGCAGGCAATCCTCCTATTGAAGGAGAGCCCAACGACTTCCACTGATCCACTTCTGCTCTGTCCAGCCCCTCCCTCACAGTGAGATTTCAAAGTTTTGGACTAAAACGTTGCAAAGCACTGAGACACATTAGTTGGTGTAGGCTGCGAAAGCTTAGGGTACACTCAATCGGAGGTAATGTGCGAGATTTGAACGGTGACGCTGATGGACACCAAGAACGGCAAGATCGTACAAGAAACAAACAGACGTATCCGCGAATCGGAAATGGCCATCAAGTACATAAAGGCAGTATAAACCACGCAAGACGAGCCAATCAACAGGCAACAGCCCATCGGACGCCTTGGGGCATGGCCTGTGCGCCGCATGCGGAAGTGCATAACGCCGAACACCGCCGATGTTTGTTGAACCAAGAGCTGCAAGAGAAATCCGATCCTGCGGGCTGCCCGCTGATGCAGGCGCACCATTACCGCGGCTCGACGAACTACACGTTTTTCCTGGCCCGCCGACAGTCCAACTTGCCCCGACCGCCGCTTCCTGGAGCGGTTCGACAAGAACGAGTCCGCGACGCGGCCAGTCGTCCACCCCTCCCCGTTGCGGCCATACGACGCATAGGCCGCAGCCAGCTGTGGACGCAACCCGGGACGACAAACAACGGACGGACGCCCGTGAAAATGCACAAAGGCCCTCTGGCCGCACACGACACGATGGATTGGACGTCGGCAGAGAGGAAAGGAAAGGGAAGTGAGCTGTGAGGTCGTCCGAGGGGCAGGCGCACCTGGAGTCGCGCAAGTCCTCTTTGCAGGAACACCCTCAGCCGCTGTCGCAGCCCTTCCGCCGCCCTTGGCCTGGCCACAGGCCTGGGCCGACCTCCCCCGAGCCTCCTCCAAGGCGTGCAACACTGGAGCCCCGAACTGGGCAGATCGGTGGTCCGGCCAAATGCCGACCCCTTGTACCTCACCCAGTGGGCTGCACGGGGGTGTGTCGGTTTGACATCGTTGTGCCCCCCCTTGTAGCACCCGCACGTCAATCAAGCAACGATGACACGAAAAGCGGGCGTATCCCGTGGGATCAGGCGCGGTTCAACGCACTGGGGGAGAGCGTTTTGCGTCCAAGACACGCAGCCTTACGAAGCGCCATTCCATCATCACGGTCTCTGTGACGCATGACAAACAGCCCTCCCACGTTGGCAATGTTGTTCGGCGCGTGTCGGTCGACTAGAGGGCTGAGACCCAGCGCAAGCAAATCCTTCAGTGGAGGCAATGTGATTCAGCGTACGAAGAGGTGAAAAGGAGCCATCCGCGAAGTTGACACCTGTGAGGAGCATGCAACAGACGCCATATCCAACTGATCTTCAACCCTCCGTGTCTGGGTTGCCGACCCTGTTGTACGGGCCTTGTGGGGCGCCGACAGTCCCCAGAGAGCGTGAGCCCAGGCGCACAATTGACGCAGTGCTGGTTTGAATCATGAATCAGACACTCCAATGTACAGGAGCGAATCTTGTGTATCAGTTGTCCAACGAGGGTGTTAACGCACGGTGGCGAGCGAGAAAGACATGTGCCATCCTCGTCATATGGCTTGCGCCTGACCCGCAACTGTGCACTGTGTACAGCCCAGCTTGAGCACAGAATCTGTCGACAAAAAAGGCCAAGTGTGCTGCTGCATTGGAAGAAATGTCAATCACTCGTCAAGGGGTTGAGGCTGCCCACGTGGGCAGTGCACTACTTGCTCTCAGCCTCTGCACCTTGTCCATACTTTTTGCATCGCTGCAGTTGCGTTACCGACACACAACATGCGAAATTCTGGGAACCCGTGCGCTATCCTTTCTGCAGTCACAGTGAATAGCCAATGTAGGGGGAGTGTTTACCGCATAATGCCTCATCACTGGTGTTGACAAGTACCCTACGCTTGGCAATTTCGTGGCAAGGGCAACGCGGCCAAGGGCTTCTACTTGTGAAGTCAGGATCATTATCTTGCTCGCCGGGGCCTTCTGTCCCGCACCAGAGGACGTGGGCGACTCCCTCGGGGTGTGGATGGGCAACTTACCTTGTATGCTCCTCTGATCAGGGAGGGGCAGGGAAGGGTGCATATCGTGAAAGTATCGTACACTCAGCAGCTTGAACGGTGCACTTTGCCGCGGACACTCCTGTGCAAATATCCCCACCGGAGTCTGCACACACTAAGGGTGGCTATATAGCTTGTCCATATATGGACAAGCGCCACAGAGCCCAACGTGTACTGATGAAGTTTAAGCTCAAATCAGAAATCAGAAATCACAAATTTGTGAACTTCGCAAGACATCCGCCCTAATCGTGATGGGATAATGCCGCCTGACGCAATTCCCTGTATCTGCCACGGTATCGTGTCCAGGCTCTCTGGTGCAGCCATCATACACGGACCAACGCGTTGAACTAAAACATTTGCACGCTGACTGCCAACAATCAAGAGGACACCGCATCATGGATGCACATCGCCGTTCACTGCCTGCACAGTCTGCAACAGGACTGTCCGCATTCATCTCGGGGAGCCCACTTTCCATGTACCTGTAAGCCCAAAGTGCCGAGGGGTTGCGACATTGCAATTTAGGAAGCGATGCCTCTGTACAAATCCCGTCCCCAGCCAGTGCGTGGTCACAAGGATTGGTATTCCTTTTGTTGCATGCTCCAGTCAGCTCAGAAAAGACAGTGAGTTCAGCTGAGTGGTACATCAGACCTTGCACTCTGGGCCCAAAGCAGACGTTCCCAAAACATGGTTCAGGCTCTTGGCGCCACTTATATAAGTGTATATATCCTTCTAGCACGTACCAGCAGAACCGACTCCAATTTTATTTCCAGGCAGGACAATTTGCAAACCCACGGAGGTTGAAGGTGCCGAATCTTTCCGGCAAGCACTGCTCATCAGCCAACTGATATTGCTCAACTGTTGTTCAACACGCATGTTATTCAGCTTGGTTTGACTGGTGTACAGCCTGCTCCGGGAAACAGGGCTTGCCGTCAAACAGGTTTCTCATTTCGGCAACATCTCGGCCATCCTTCCCCAATAGTCCCAGCGCGTCCTGCGGCATTGGCTCAGTATCCAATCACAGGAGTCCAAATCAGCCAAACCTGTCCCAGCCACTGCCGCGTTTCGAGGCCACAACCGCTCCTTAGCAGGGCACGTAATTCCACCTGACCCCCGGCTGCCTGCCAATGCCCAGGTCGCCGACCACCTTCTGAAAAGCCACGGGCGACAGGTCTATGTCTCCCGTCGCGCACCCGCCGCACTTGTCCTTGATCCTCACGGTGGCCGTCCCCGCCGGCCCCGTCACGCTCGCGCACATCTTGCACGACGGCGAGGTGTTGGGGTTGCCGGTGGAGCGGTCGAACACGCGCCAGCTGATGGCGGCCACCATCTCCTGGTTGGAGAACGTCTCGCCGCAGGCCGTGTAGCCGCCCTTGTCGTTGCCGGCGCCGCCCACGTTGTAGTACGTCGCCTCGCCCACTTTTTCGGCCCCGTTTGATGTGTCGCCGGGCCCCCGGTATTCGCCTCGAAGGCTGGGCTCGGGAGCTGCCGTGGGGTTGGGCATGGGATCGCTGGTGGGGCTGGGCAGCGAAGGTGATTCAGGGCGACCCGCGCTTCGTGCCTCTGGAGCGGGAGGGGCGGATGGACGCAACTCTGGTGGGTAACCGTGGGAGTCATGCGGGGAGCCATAATCGTAGTTGGGCTGCCCCTGCGATGTGCCATGGTAGTTGGGGCCTGATCCGTAATCATAATTGGGCTCGTGATTGACCTGATGCTGCGGCTCGCCGTCTCCGTATGGCATCCCATAGTCGTAGTCAGCTGGGTACTGCGACCCATAGTCATAGTTGGACTGGCCGTAACCGTAATCCGGCCCATATTGTGGTCCGTAATTGTGGTTGGAGTGCCCCGTCGATCCATAATCTCCGCTCCCATACGGCGACCAATAATCGTAGTGCGGCTGCCTCCCATACCCATAGCCGTAGTAAGGCTGGGCCGTGGAAAGGCTGGCCAAAGACACCGCCACCAGTACAAGAACAAGATGCCGCCCGTCCATCCTAGATCTGGAAGGACAAAAAACAAGCAAGCTGTCAAGGAGCATAGGTTTTCAAAACGCCTGCATGGATTGGCGCCTTGCCAATAGCGTGTTTCGTGTAGCACCTATTAAACTGTTCGTGCTCAGGTACATTTTATTGCGTAATGGCATGACGCAGCTGTATTCTATGCCTTGCTTTGTTTTATCTCCTGCTTCCATTGCGACAAAGCGAATGTGTTGTTTGTCCGAGTGAGGACCTACCGTTGCAAGGCTCACCTACTGGACAACACAGACAAGACGCAGTTGTACAGCCGCCACATACATGAAAAGGCAGTTGTGTTAGAGAGTGCAGAATTGATTTTCGGTCCACCGTCTTCTCCAAATGAGTGATACAAGGCGGTGTTTAGGAGGGATGGGATTGTCGACCGATGCGCTTGTCATCGTGGTGTCAACAGATGTGCAAGCAGATTAGGCACATGACAGTGCTATTGGGGATCTCGCAGCAAGACGGCCCCACATATTGCATCGCCCTTTCAGTGTGATGATTCAGCTTCCACAATTTCGAACAGAAATGGTAGCGACTGGATTTGTGGCGATTTTTTTTATCCATCGTCCACTTGTTTCTTTTCATCAGTTCGTCTACCTGAAGCAAACGCAAAGACATCAAGGCACTATATGTTGGTTTCTTTCTGAGCGGGACGATGAAGATAAGAACACGTGTGCTTTGGGTGGCGGCAAGTAACATGGTGAGCGAACTCAAAGTCCACAGTCACTGGAATAGCATTCCCTGGCGGCGAAAGAGCATTCGTGCATCATCATCGCCACAAAGAGCAAATGTGTCTGTGCGATCGAATTCACAAGATTGCGTGGCTGCGATCCCAATCGGAGCAAGGCTGGGGGTGACAAAAGTTACGCATCGACGCGCCACGATTTGATGCTTCACCATCGCAGCTCACCAATGCCATAACTACAAGTTGTGTCGATCTACAGGAAGCCAACGTTGCGTAAAACTCTCCTTGCTTCGCACATTTGCAACAGCCGATTGACTGGCTTCAGGACCGCTCCAACGACGCGTTTCTCACGAAACAGATTTGCATCGAGTGTCATCTGCGCCGATGTCGGAACTGACAGATCTATGACGAAGGCAGATTTCGGCCTGGTTGCATCTGCGCAACGAACAGACTGTTTCAGGGCCGTCCAACTGACACAGCAACAACGCGAGTTGGCAGCAGACCCCGGACTGTTGTCCTTAGCGCAGCTTTGCGGCGATATGTGCGCAGGGGGGGCGAAGGGACAGGCAGCCCCTGAGGCGGGCACTGCCTTTCGGGGAATTGAGCAAGTGCCCACAATCCACTCCGTTTCAGTGACAACGTCTGCGCAGGGACGAATTTCGGGCTGGGACCCCGACGCCCAGTGACGCATCACCGACAGCGATGGCTACAGGCTGGTTCCCGTGAGGGCGCCACAATATCTCATGAACCGCAGTGCTCCAAGATGCCTATGCGACGGCATCCATGGAAATTGTCTTATCGGGCGCGATCGTCCTCCATGTCGGCAATGCTCAGATACAGCTGATCTCGAAATGCCCCACGAGGTGCGTGGATAACGCCGGAAGGCGACGCTGAGGCACCTTTGGCAGAGATTCTCTGCGTGTGTGCTGCGTGCAAGCGAACTGTGGAACGTCGTTACCTGCAGAACGAGGGCTTTGGGGCCTCAAACGCAAGGCCAAAGATACCTGGGGGTGCTTGTCGATGCGGGCCTGCTCGATCGGCGCTGCGAAGCCGCGCACCGCTGGGAGCGGAGCCCTGTGTTGACCTCTCCTCCGCCGCACCGCGGGCCCCCTCCCCTCCAACACCCTCCAAGGCGCACCGCTATCGCGCAATTAACAGTTGGGAACTTGGGCTGGAATCGAGGACATTGTGCGTCATCTCCTCGTGGCTGCGTACCGTACCTGCCCGACCAACGTTGGGTGTCGCAGAACAAGGCCAATGTGCCCGCGCACGCAGGAACTCATTTGTTTGCGCAACTGCCCTGGCGCAGCGCCTCATGCGCTGTGCACAGCGGTCCATAGTTGCGAATACGCAGGCACGTCCCTGCGTATGCGGATGGACGTTTTTGCCAATTGAACGGCTGTCGACGCTCCTTTAAAGGAAATTTCAGCGAGCAGCGCCCCGCGAGTGGCGTCGTGGAGCTTGCGCACGGGGGCTGTTCGGGTGCCAGCTGGCCCACAACCACCACCGACGTGGTCGACATGAAAGCGGAATGCGATGAGACCCATGCTTCGGTGCCGCCCACAGGCGTCCCAATCCAAGCCGTCTGCTACCCAGTCGAGCATCATTGGCGAATAGACGTCTCAGGGCGCAACAACACCTCCTGATGGCTTCCTCTTCATGGGCACGAGTTGCGACCGCAACGGCGCTTGCACCACCTTTTGCAAGCGAATTGCCAATCAGTTCCTACTGAATATCGCACGGTCACATTGATGAATGTGATGTAAAATAGCAGGAAGCGAAATCTAGCAGGATTGGCACAGTAGTCGAACGCCCTAAAGGCGCCCGTGGCGAATTCAATGCCAGATATGGTCGGGGCATCGCGAATTGAATCATTCTTCGAGGCGGAGCATTTGGCTCATTTTCTTACAGTGCTGGCGGAATTTCGCCTACAGCAGGGAATTCATAAGTAAAGGTAAGTAGTGGTGATGACATGGTAGTCAGGCTTGGTTTTTACGCCGTAAAAACTGATCGTATTTACGTGTTTATGCGTAAAAACAGTTTTTACGTTTTTATGCGTAAAAACAGTTTTTACGTTTTTACGCGTCAAAATGCGTAAAAATACGTAAATACAACGTAAAAACTGCCCGGTGTACATAAGGACAGTACATACAGGCTTACGGAGTCAGGAGAGTGGCAGCCAGACGCCCTGGAAGGGGCAGAAAACGAGTTTTTGCTAAACACCATCATCGCCCTTGCCAAAGGCAAGGTGGACACTGTGTTGGAGGTGCTGGATATGGCGGAGGACTGATCATTGTGCGCAACTTTCATCGTGTAATCTGGGCATTTCAGGTAGCCGTAAAAACGTAAAAGTAAAAACGTAAACGTAAACGTAAAAACCAAGCCTGATGGTAATGTTCCCTTCAGGGCTTTACAGCAAAAAACTTTGAGGATTTCCCACATAGTAGAACTCTGAAAATATGTATTGACCAGCTGGATTGTGGCCTTGCCAACCATATGGCGACCTGGCCTACAGTTTATCAGATGCCCAGAATCAACGGTCCCAATGGCGGAGGCTTGCATTAACATACAGCGGAAAGCTTCTGTGACAAATAGGCTGCCCGATGTGCGAATTCAGAATAGTTAAATGCCGCAGCCATATATAGCTCTTTATCCCGCTGGTAAATGACTGAATAATTGACGAGCAACACACGTAGGTCCCGAATAGGTATCTTTAGCTCCTTAACTCAACATTCGTCTGGGCGCTAAACGCCGTTATTCAACCTGAAGTGAAAGGATACTTATGCGACTTTCACGCAGATTCTGCGTCTTTCCTCAACTCAACCGGCATTTCCAATCAGCACAACCAAATCCAACGGTAGCTTCAGAAACCTCACGGGCAATCAACGAAGCGCCATCTGACCCCCGGCTGCCTGCCGATGCCCAGGTCCCCTGCGGCCTCCAGGAACGCCACGGGAGACAGGTCGATGTCCCCAGGCCTGCACCCGTGGCACAGGTCGTTGACCCCCACGATGGCCGTGCCCTCTGGTCCGCACACTTCCGCGCACCTCCTGCACGTCGGCGACGTGTTGGGGTTGCCGCTGGAGCTGTCGAAGTCGCTCGTGCCGACGGCAGCCACGAAGTCCCGGTTTGAGAATCTCTCGCCGCAGGCGGTGAAGCCACCCCTCCTGTTGCTGGTGATGTCAGTCGTGCCGCCCACGTAGTAAGTACAACGTCGCGTCACCCACAAAACCACCGGGGCAGTTGCTCCCCGTGGTCGGGCCTGCTCCCCCTCTTGTGTTCTGGTTCCCTATCCCAGTGTTTGGCGTGCCTGCTGTGGGGCACGGGATCGTCAGAGACTGGCCCGGAAGTATCAAGTTCGGGCTCGTGACGTCGGGGTTGGTGGCCAGGATGGCGTCCACCGAAACGCCCGTCCTCTGGCTGATGAGGAAAAGGGAGTCGCCGGGCTGGACGATAAGCGGGCTGATGCACTGGCCTCGGGCGCTACCCAGGAACGCCAGGGCCGTCATCGCCAGCACCGCAGATAGGCATCGGCCGTCCATTGACCTCGGGATCCTGCGCGGGAGCGAAGTTTCAGACTGAGCATGCTGGCACAAGGCAGGGGGTACGAAGTGCGGCAACGCAAGGGACATGTACCGAGGGCGGGTGCCAAGTGGACGACGAGTCATCATCGATATTGCAGCCCACCTGCGATGACTAAGAGTAACGCAAATGGGCTCGACACTGACCGAATGGATGACGCCCCCGAACCCGTCGCGCAAGCACCACCTGGCTCGTGTCAGACGGAATCCGCAAAGCGCTGCTTTTCGCCATTGTGTCAAAAGGGTTTGACACGGCAATCGGTGTTCCCGCCGCCTCTGTGGGCGCTGAGAACTGCCTGGAACTTGGGTCCTCTGGAGACCGCTCGCAAACGCCGACGCCCCAAGTTGGTGATGCGACAGCATACGCGGGAACTGCATCTTGGCGCGCTGAGCGTCAAGAAGGCCAATGGCCGTCAGCAGCCGCAGCGTGGCCCAGCGGCGGCTAAGCAGCATTCACTCATCGTGAACGGAGCGGGCAGCACAACGCCCATGCACCTGTCTCAACACTTTGTAGGGAGCGGCGCAACTTCACAGGGCTCATCGGAGCAGGCGACCCGGGGGTTGGGGGCGCACAGAGAAAAATGTACCTGGGCGTAAGGAGTATGTCTAGGTGGCGCTGGTAACTCCGACCAGAGCAGAGGCCTTGCGTGACTTGCCGAGGTCGAGCCCCCCCCTTGGCCTCAGCCTTAGGCATTCGCCGCCCCGCAACGTGCTTTCCTGGGGCGCCGTCCAACGCGCCCCTGGCAAACGCTGGCGGATGGGCACGCACAAGCAGCTTCAGGCCTTTGTAGCCGCTGAACCCGTCTCATCAATCAATCGTTACGACAGGAAAGTAGAGGGACTTGGCCAGAGCCTTGTCGCCTGATGACATTGTACCGTCGCCTTTACGCGGCAGATCAGCCCATCAACATCGTTGCTTTCCACGGGGCAAGGCGCCTAGCGATGCGCCAATCGCAGCACGCTTGGAGCCGTCATCTCTAATGTGGGCAAAGAAGGCTCGAATGCGATGGGAACGACAGGAACCAGCACGGAGCCCCACCAACAACCCTGCGGCAATCCTCGCGAGAACGGCAACTATGAGGATTGTCCCAACGTGTATCATCTTTGCATCAGCTGAGTCTGCAGTGAAAAACAGCAGCCTGTCGTTCTGAGAGATGGCTGTCGCCACTTGCGACTCGCAAGGGCAACATATCGCTGGCGTATTTTTATTGCATCAATTAGAACTAAAACCTTTCTCGAGGCATATGCATGTGAGTGGGGAGACATGCCATCGAGTAAAACAGCGCAGCTGCATGCCAATACCCCAGAGAATTTGCACCAAAATGCGTGCCAAGTATGTGCCGGGTGGATCTAACGAGGAACTTGCTGCCATGATGCCAGGGCGGTATATTACACTGCCGTATGCTGCGCAACACATTTCTCTGAAGTGCATTTTTCAACGGGAATGTGAACGGAAGATTGAATCGCCTTATGCCGTATTTCTTTCGACAGCCTGGCGGATGAGCAGCCCTAGAGCCAGAACCTGCACTTTAGTGCAACGCAATGGGTACAACTTTTGAAACAACCCTCACAACAAAATCAATGCCCTTGCCCTTGGAATCCTTTGTCTGGCATATCACCACTTCTCAGCGTTCAGCAACAAATGCCAACACGGCGCCTCGCCTCCCAACACTCACTCATCGCTTCTGTCACCAAGCAGGCACCAATTCTGGACTCATCTTATTGTGGTTTGGCCACCCCGAAAGCGTCAATTTTGCATTTCCTCAAACCAATAAACCGATCGTAAGCGAGCCATAAGCCTCTTTACTACTGATGACGGATTCCCTCCTGCATCGTCACTGCTGAGGGTCGCGAGGACCCAAGGGCAGTTTATTTCATATATCCTTGGAATCATAGTTACTTATAAAGATCGTGCCGAAACATGGCCAGACCCTCCGGGTAGCACAGTGAAAGTCTGTAAATGATTCGCCTGTCCCCTACCCCAGAGTGGCTGAAGAGAGCGGCAAAAGATGGTGAGATTGGGTCGCTTTGCATGCGTGTTGCTGGCAACTCGGCCACAGAAACACGGGCAAACCTGTCCACTGGCCATGCATGTCCAGGCACATGCAATCCAAAAGGACATGGACAGAAACGCTGACAGAAACTGCAACAATTCTTACAGATTCACCAAATACCCAACCAGCCCGGGCTATGAGCATGCCACTCGCACGCGTGGGACCGAAAACTGCTGGCTTTTAAGCCAAACTGGTTGGGCTACACGCCACGACCTGTGTGCAAAGGCCACACACTCAGAGAACACCAGCAAGGTGCGTACAGCTTCATTAACTGTTGGTCGTTCCGTTGTATCCCCTCCAAAAACATGAAGCGCGACATTGTGGCGCCGTACATGTCGCGGCAGCCACTCAAAATAGCCCCTCGAAACTTCGAAACGTTGTACATGTCAGCGCATGAAAACTTTTTTGATCTCTAAAAAAGTCGCGTCAACTTTGGCAGTTCACATACGATTCCCTCCCAGCCCGTCCTATCCCCGAACGGGGGTCCCATATTGTAATCTATTACCAGCCGCTCACTTAATCTTCAAGCAAGGATTGAATCAACACCACACAACACGCAGCCTAGGCTACAGAAAATGCCACGTGGGACCTTGCCCTTCGATCATCAGATTCGATTAAAAAACCGCCGCACTTCACACAGCTGCCGTCATGGCAATTCAAGTGACATATGTCACTCAACCGCGCACCCATGACCATTCTATCCATGCCAGCATATGGCAGAACAAATTCTATTTCTGAAGTTCATTCACAAATGGGTCGTGTCGCCATTCTGGGTGTCAAGTGCCACTAAAAATATAAAACTCATCAAATGTTAAAATAAACAAGACTCGACATCACACATCTATGCAACCCATCTCTAACCTGTTTCACATCATTCTGACTCTGAGACTCCTGCCAATTCAGATGGCCTTCCTCGCACGTGTCACTGAGGAACCAAACATGCAGCACGCCAATATCTTCACTCATTTTCTGATGGACGAGCTGGGCATCATATCCTTGAGTCGCAGTCCAAGCCTGAGCTCAATGCACTGGCGCATTGCACACCCACAACTGCGAGTACATTGCGCTGCTCTGGCCTTGGCTTAAATGTCCGTTGATGATGTTGCATGTCCCTTGCTGTTAATGATCTGATCCTCAATGTTGCACCCAAGTCTGCCATGGTCCATCCGCTGAACTCTGGACCACATTCTGGCCTCACGGGGTGCGAGCTTAGTGATGGTATGTAGACAAACTGACTGTCAATCACTATGTTACATTGTTCCCATTTATTGGCGACCGAACAGTACCACAAACATTACAGCATTCGGTTTGAGCAATCTATTTCCTAAACTGACCCGTATGTATGCTTCCTTAATAATTTCAGAGAGGAGCTAGCGCATAGAATCAAGAATGTGGTGCAAGATGGCACGAAATGCGTTGAACCATTTCAACTGTATGCGGAAGAGCAGCATCAGTTGCTGAAAGGGACAATTCCAAAGAAGAACACTGAAGAAAAAGGGGAAGATACTGTAGAAATTAAACGAGGGGGCGTTTCTTTTTGAACAGGTCTAGGATGGGTCTACAAGTTTTCGCTCATGCTAGTGACAACCAGATTTGAGTTAGTTGTAATCCTAAAACATGCACTTTCTGGACATGCTTCAAACGTGTCCAGCAAAGCGCATGCCCTCAGGATACGTCAAGCACAAGTTGTACTCGATTCAGTGTATACGTTCCATCTCTACTGTTGAGTTGTGCTCGTCCATATGCAAATTAGCTTGTGTATCGGGGAAACCTGAAGGGATACCCAAGCACCATGCAGGCGGAAAAACCAAGATCAGAGAATGTCCTGCTGGGAGGGAGAAGTTGCAATTGTAGGCAGGTGTCGCTGTTCAAGATGGTTCCTGATACGATGTTCAGCACACAGGGCAGTTGAAGTAGTGCTGAATTTTTCTACTGTTCCGCATGCTCATAATGCTCTCTATGTATTGCAAAACGCTGCATGGGTCACCGCCAAAAAGGAATCAACATTTGCTGCAAAGCAATAGTTGAGGTAATGCATTATCTCAACATCGCAAATGAAGATTTGCTTTCACCGCATGCCAATTCCTGGGAGCACCAACGACACAGGGATAAAAAAACAGGATAGAATAGCTAAAATGCTCCTTACCAGGAAAGTTATAGCTCTACAGCGTCTAACAAACACAAACCGTCCCCAATTGGCTGCAACCTCCCTATCTCCCGTTCTCGCCTTCAATCCTCCCCCCAGTCCCAATTCGCAAATCACTCCAGTCATTCCGTACCATACAGTGCCAATTTCAAATGGATTAGGGCCAGTTTCAGAACAGTCGGGGCCTTCGCCGGTTTTGCCTTCAGGGACCGTTGCTGGCCAAGCATGCCGTCCCGAGCCGCTCGGAATGGAAGTATGTCTGCCACCTGCCACACGAGAACTGCTCCCCGGTGGCCTCAGACGTGCAAATGGTTTCTTCTCCTTCACAGGTGTCCTGTGAAGGGCAGCTCTTCAAGAAGCACTGCTTCAGCGTGGGATTGAAAGAAAAGGAGTCGCAGCCCTCCGCCATTTCACACGCCAGCTGGCAGTCGAGAATCGTCGTGTCCTCGCGGGAGCCAAATTGACCCTTCGTAAATCTGTTGGAGGAAATTGTGAGGTTAACGCCTGTTGACGCTGTAGATTGAGCGCCAGTGGGGTAAAGTGCTTATATCATGAGCATGGCATATCGAGTCGTTATCAGCACGTACAAAACCTTTGCCACAAAGTGCAAGGCATTTGCGCGAGGCAAAAGCAACCCCGATACCGTGACATCCCAAAATTGTCTTAAAAAAACACGCACACCATGAAAATGTAGTGGTCAGTGGACAACACCCGCAGCTATGCTTTTTAATTTCATGACGGAGCCGTTGGAACCTATGATCGTAAGGAAATAATGAAAGATCGTTTGGACACATGTGAAAGCTTGGTTAAGCCCCTCTTACAATTGCACTTGGAAACAGCCAGCTTTGAAGGCTTGCCAATGCTAACATGTGGTCGCCTCAATCGTCAGTCGAACACTGCCTTTTCACAAATTTCCAAATTGGCAGTTTTCGACTGACGATTGAGGCGACCACATGTAAGCATTTGCAAGCCTTCGAAGCTGGATGAATCAGCCATGGACACTCAACAATATGGCCGTCACGTTGGTCATATCTGGTCATCCGTCACGGATGAGCGGATACCCCACTTACTCGTTCAAATCCACGCTCCCTGTAGGGTCGTATACGAATCCAGGAGCCCCGATGGGGTACTGGACGTCTTCGCCTTCCTCGCACGCCAGGATGCCTGGGCCTGCAGTGGTGTACTGCGCCTGGATCTCGGCCAGGGACGCTGTCTCTTCGCACACTGACTGCCCATCCCCTTCGTAGCCGGGATGGCACTGGCACCTGAAGAACGGATGAAAAGCCGATCAAACAACGATCCCAGTGTCTATTCGGAGATTGGCCGTTTTTCGGCAACGACTGGTCAAAACTCATGCAGCTGCGCACATCACGAATGAATGGCCTACATACGAATGACTGCATGTGTGAAGGTGCATGAATGTATGCATCATGAATGGCCTGCACATGCGAATTAAGGCTGATCAACATTCGACCCACACACTCACGTGAATCCCCCATCTGTGTTTATGCACCCCGCATTGGCGTGGCACCCCGCCGTTCCCCGCACACATTCGTTGATGTCAATTTTGCACTTGGGCCCCTCATATCCCGTGCCTTCCAAACCATTCACCCTCTTCTTCTTGCACTCCTTGACCTTGCTCTTCACGGAGCTTGAGCGGTCCTTCGTACACCCCTCCACCGTGTTTCCACCCATCCCATTTACAGTATCCGTGAACGCCTTGATCAGACCGAAGGTCTCGTCGCTGGCGAAGATGCCGTACAGGCCTGCCCCACCGCCCTCTTCCACTGGAGCAACTTGGCCTTCGTCATACCTGAAAAAGCAAGCATCGAAATTTTTTGGTGAGACTCCTCTGGCTCTCGGTGTTCCACAACTTCCAAGGCACCTTAGCCAAACCTCACTATCTATCGTGGGAATGTGCTCCATGGTGTATTGGCATCTATGAAGAATCGGGCGCAAATTGACACAGCTTCCGATCACACTAATTCAGTACGATAATCCACATATACGCACCAACCCGCAATGGTGGAATGAAAGGGAGCATTGCATACACAACAACAGAAGAACGAATGGAAATTCAATGCTGAGTATGCTGTATTCCCAATTGGTGCCGAGTCGCTGGGTTACAATCTCATTGGATGATCAGAAGAAGCCAATTCTGTCAGCACAGCTTTTCCAAAAGTTACCGTTCGGTTCAGTTTTGTAGACCGAATTGGCTATTTATCGCTGCAGTGACTATCATTTCCACCTGGGAGCACATGAAATTTCGACAACCGAGTATTGGAACAACACTCATTCCAAAGCCGCTGGATGGCTGCTGCATACCACTGCCAGAAGTTCGCGCCCTTGAGAGCCCCCTTTCCCCCGTCCATCTGCTTCAGCACCTCGTCGTACACTATCTGAAAGAATTTCACCCGGTCTGGTTCGAAAGGGCCTTCTGGCTGCACAATCTTTCCAAACTCCTCCAGGATGACCGGCTTGCCCAGCTGCACCGCATCCGCCGTGTGCTCCTGGATCCACCTCCGCTGGAACTCTTCCGTCACGTCTTCCCAGTTGTCCACCCAGCTGTGGAACGACATGAAGTCAATTGCTTCCGGGCTGTGGTTGTTGATGAAGTCCTGCCCTTCCTGATCGATGCAAAAGGCTGCGTCGTCAAGGTGTGGACAGCAATGCTGCTTAGATGACGCTTTGTGCGTTGCCAAAACTGTGACTCAGCTCGTCGCAATTACTTGCGAACATTTTGCCCAATCGACATTTTGTTCAAAATATGTTTGAATCGATTGACGAGGTTGGGGCATAGAAGACAGAGCTCCGGCAGCAGCCATCCTCCCAACAACTGCACAATTGTTTCTACAGCATCTTCCATACGGAAGATATGCATATGCAAATTGGAACAGCCACGACCTTTCTACATAAATATGATGCCAGACTGCCAAATTCCATAGTTGAGTACATTGCGCCCAAGCCATTCTTCCAACCCCATAATTGTCATTCAGACATATCCAAGGAAGATGCTTATAAAGGCTCGTCCCCGACTTGCACTAGGAAAAAAGGGCCAAATAACAAGTGCTGAAACGTGTACAAAGTTTATGGGTTTGGGTTATTTTTGTGTTTTTTGCATGCAGAACTTTGATGAAATGTGTTTTATGTGTGTTCGCAACAGTGTTATTTGGTCCTTTTTTCGCTAGTGTTGTTTTCCTCCGAAAATGCTGCATTAATTCAGTGTGTTGGGTGTAATGACCCAACTTCGCATTTCACTTCGACAACGTATATGTGCAGTCTTGAATTTCAGTGCATCATTGAGTTTTTGCGACTTTACATCGATCGTGCACGGCTCCGAGCAATTTTCGATTTTCGTTGGTAATGCAGGAGTGAGCTCTTCGTTAATCAAAAGCGGAATACAAAGCACATAATTTTCCTACCTCTTCTGGCCACCTTCCAGCGCCCTGGGGATTGGCCCAAGTCTTCCCGCTCGTGCTGTAAAAGCCCTCCTCACCCACCGTCAGCAGGTGATTGGGATCCAGCCCCTTGACGTAGGGAGCCATCTCCTCAATCCAAGCCTGCACCGCCTCAGGGCACCCCTGGCACCTGGGCTCGTTGATCCTGCACGCAAATCGACCTGCATTAACACATGCAGCACCCCGAACTGCAGAGTCGACGCCGTCGACTCGGCGACCAGTTGGCATACCAATAACTCGCGGATTAAGGCGTTCAATCTTTTGTACGACTGCGCACGCGCTCAAATGATTCAGAAAAGGACGTCCAGCTCATTTCTCCTGGTTTGGTTATGAAGTGTCATCCCCATTACAGGCTACAGATTGTGGGGATTTGTCTCGTTCATACTAATGTCCGTTACGTGTTGCGATACCCCCCCTGGGATCGTGGAATACATGCCATCTTAAATTGTGCGGGAAATTGTCTCAAGATGGCGTGCTTCTCTTTTCTAACAAATAATCAGCAAACACGGGCAATGAGGGTTCGACTGTATACAAAGTACAAGCTTCGCTAATGAATTGGACTCGAAGAGCACACAGCTTTCGATTCAAGTCCACCAACTCCACCAGCAATGTCCGTGCGGAGACAAGGATCCTGTCCCAGTTTGGGTCATCATTCACAGGCCCCTCGAGTTGTTGCTGTCCGAAATAACTCACAGCCGCACCAGTACGCACAACGCCACAAAAGGTCGAACCCAAGAAGCGTCATGAGTTTGCCATTTTTAACCCAGTGAACACACATACTAGATGAATTAAGCAAATTTTGCGCAAGTCAATCGTGGAATGAACTTTTTCCAGACAGCATACTCTCTGACGAAGGCACTCACAGGTTCCAACCCATGATGGTGGGGTCATCGCGGTATGTGCGGCCGTTGACGGAGTTCACTCTGGTGATCAGTTGCTGCACGTGATCCTTGTACATCTGCTTGGTCTGGGCATCTGTGAAGAAGTCGGTGTGCGACTCAGCCGTCGAGCTCCACGAGACGTACTCGTCGATGCCCCCTGACGGCGGCCAGTTGTCGGTGAAAGACAGCAGAACGCGGATGCCGCGCTTGCGGGCCTCATCAAGGGCGAAGTCCAGGCCTCTGAACATCTGCGATGCAATGCATGCACGCCTTTGGAAGCCATAATTGCGCAAGCACAACACTGCACATGGAATTTGATCTCAAGGCGTTCCCCTTGCAGTTATCCCACGCTTCTCTCACTGGGAGATTTTCGTTTCCATAATCACCTGAGAATCGCAGCTTGGTACCCCGCCCAAAAAATGTGCTCGACAGAGTGCTCAACAAATCACCCCGAGCGTCAGGCTTTGTTTAGGCATGTTTCATAGAGCGGCTCTTGCCCGTCGCCATGGCAACTTAAGTTTACGAAGTCAAGTTGCAACATAAGTTTGAAAATTCAAAAATCTGGTTCCGCACATCCCTTGACATCGGCTTGAAGCTAAGCGCACCAAATTAAACATAGCTGTAGTAGCGCATTCCCTATGGCTATTGCAAATGCCAATATCTTCGTTGATCGGTACAATCAGTGCCAGATCGAATGGCGTTGCTGTACAGTAAAACTTCTCACACAGACCGCATTCCAGCCTTATTCTGACCGTAGCATAGCCATATGATGCTTGGAGTTGCATTGTCGAAGGGTATTTCCGCAATGCGATGTACAAATTGATGATCGCTAGTGCAATTACGCACTTATCCGATGCTTCGGTATCCCGTTTACTTTTCCGCCTTGTTTTCAATTCCCAGGTGGATCCAAACCTATGATGATGCTGCGTGACATCACCAACTTGTTCCACGGGTGCTGTTTGTTCGTTTGTTTGTTTATTCCTTACATGGATGCATCGACACGATGTCATGGCATCCATCAACGTAGCGTACCAATCCAGTGTGCGAGGGGCATGTCCGGGCCCAACTATGTTACGGTAAACACGCCTCTAATGGCGGCCACAGCTGCCACCTAAGCCCTAGAAACGCCCCCACGAAGTTCCACGGGTTTGCGTTGCCATATTGTGATAATTATGGAATCGATGTCAGTGGACCATGTTGAGAATACCGAGACAATGTGAACAGCAGAAAGAACATGCCGATGCTCATACAAATATTACAACCTGTTTTGGGGCGCGTGCTGCTGCTCTAGTACTTTAGCATCGCAAGCAGCAGCATGCTTGACGCACATTTTCTGATGGTTCATTACAAGTACGGAGGGCCATGATGTGCTCCGGCGCATTGTAAAATCCAAATGCTCACCCCTTCATTGTACTCTCCTGGCGATGGCTGGAGGGCGAACTGGGGCGAAACTGAGTGCGCCCACGCCCGCATCAAATTGAAGCCGTGCTCCACTGCTAGGTCAAGCATGTCCTGAAGCATCTGTTTCAGCAGTGAAATTCGACGGTTAGAAATATCTTTCATTCTCCATTGTCTGTTGGATGAGTGGCTGAATACTCCAGCATCAATCTTCACATCAGTTGTTTGAGATTGATATGACAACGTAAAAATGTCGAAAAGAATTGTTTGCGTTATTGCAGTGATGGATGTCTTGAGTACCGATTGCCCCTAACATTACAGACAACAATTTGCGAAGTGTGGCACTAATCCTCCAGCTGTGCTGAATCGTAAATTGAAGCACAGCAATCTGAGCATCAATAGCAATCGATGTACTGTGTTCAATTTTGCAACTGTATTGAAAGCTTCCTGAAACTTCAGAACAGTAACCAATTTGTTAACTTTTATGTCCATTCCAAAATATTTTTTCAATGGGCGAAGTGTGCTCCCAGCTTGCGCCAATACGAGTGTGCTATGGAAATCTTGAAAGCCGAGATTACTATTGAATGCAACCTACCCGAGGCCCAGACTCGCCCGGGGGCAGCGAGGCACCTATGAGTTCTGGCGCTCCTGCCGCTGCCTCTATGACCTGGAAATGCGCAGAAAGCCTCAATCAGCACGTTCAGAACAACTCCATATCCCATTGTATGCCGTAGCCGTAAAGATACTTTTGTAGGTTCTCGTCAGAAGAGCTGAAGCAGTCCATTGGAGAAAGACTGCGCATGTCATGCATGAAGTGGACGCCAAGTCACTGACAATAAAGGAGCGAGTCGTCAAGCAAGATCTCCAAATGCAATACCGGTTCCAGAAATTGAGCCCTCTTCGGGAAACCATTCTTGCCAGTGCGTTGTCTGGGCTGATTGAGACTACCCTCAAGTCCGCCAGGAAAGCGCATTGTTGCAACAGGGGGGAGCGTGTGCCGGTAGCCCAGCGGCCAGTATAGTTGACAGAAAGCACATCAAACTCGGTCGCACACTGTTGCCATCGTCTGGGGCGCGCATGAGCCAGGTACAGGGGCCCCAAGAGGCATCACAACGGCAAAACTGTGCGGCCTAGGCAGCACCGCCTGCCAGGGCTCTTTTGCTCATACTGGCGAAGCCCCAACAAAAATTGACGCTCCTTTGCAGATTTCGGCAATGCCCAGTGACGGAGTTGCCATACATTAGCCGCATGGCGATCGCTTGCCCCGCCATTTGCAATAGAGCGCCAAAGCAGGCCAAAATCCTCTTTTCGGCACTTGACGCAGGCACCGCTCCCATTGCGCACGGCGCAGCCACCCCGGCATCGGCCCGCACAAAGACCGACATTGAACATGCAGCCGCGCCACGACACACAGCATGCATTCGGCCGCGGATCGCCATGAATTCGGCCGGACGCCGCGCGGGCCCATGCTGCGGCCTTCCCCTCCCAACCAATCACAATCCGCCGGCGCGATCACCGCGGCGCCCACCTCCCACTGGTTCCAGCCGGCCACCAAGAACTGCTCGCAGCCGTCCACGAATTCGCCGTTCACGATGCGGATAAAGTTCTCCGCGCGCGCGCCCTGCGCCGCGACGCTGAGGGCGACCGCCAGCGCTAGGGCCAGGGCAGCAGCCCCTCTCGAGGCTCTCGATGCGAGCGACATTGCGCCCAGCCGCAACAATAGCCCGCTGGGTGCCAGCCGTCGCGGCCCCAGTGCCGCAGTGGTTGTGTCGCAGCGGCAGATTAGATTCCCTCTTTGGGGAGGCACTGCTGTGAGGGGCAGTGCCAAGGGGGGAGGGGGGCCCAGGTGTGATTGCCCCGCGCGGCGCCTTGGAGCGGTTTAGGCAGGCGGAGAAGACGCAGCGACCTTGGACGGCATGCGATGCGACAAGGGGGGACCAGATACTGGAGATGGCGGACAGCTTTGGGGGGCGGCTTGGCCCGTCGGGTCATTTCGCGGTCGGCGAGCCCGGCGGCTGCGTTGAGGGGGTCGTAGCTGGCAACGGGCAACGGTACGACCGCAATGAGCAGTAAGGTTTTCTGGGGGAATGATACGAGAAGTTCGCAGTGAGCTTGGTTGCGCGTGTGACGGAAGGGAATCGTGCAATCTGGTTTGCGCGTTTGAGTGTGAAGAGTCGACGACGGGGGGTGGCGCGCACCGGTTGAGAACCTCATAGCGGAGCTCCACATTCACTATTTTCGCTTGCAAGATGGCGTTTACAGGACAATTAATGGCGCCACCTGCATGTGGATGTGCCGCAAGGTGACAATGAAGGACATTTGAAGGCCTGACATAGCAGACAGCTGCAACGTTTGTTTCAGACATCCATTGCAGTTGGTGGTGCTGTATGTGAACTCTGTCGCACAGCTGGAGCGGTACTTTGCTGCTATCCCTGTTGCCACACGACCCCGTCCAGAGTTGCGGTATACGTTTTCCATTGCTGCGCCAGCTGGCAAGGGTATTGGCGTGATTGGTCGCCTCGAGCCTCACCAATAATCAACGGTTCACACAGCAGCAGCGAAGGTAGTTGCAATCATTTAAGCAAACTAATCACATGACAAATCGCGCTGCTCGACAGGTTGACATGCGCTACTGAAGGGTGCAAATCTCGGACCTGGCGCATGGAACAGAAGCTTACTGATTCATTTTGCAGACATGCGGCGCCCGGATGGATCGCAGTTGCAGACACACGAGACAGCAAGAGGGCAAATGTGCATTTTACATCGTGGCATATTCCCACATGAGCTTCGCCCACACCTGCCTAATCATGGCCATAGCGCATTCTCATATGGTGCAAAACGTTTCAAGGAAAATGAACCTGTGCGGTCAGCAATACAATTTCTCGACTAGTAACGTTCGAAAATGGCGCCATCCGACATGACGGTGCCCCACCTTGTCTGATCACGGTTATAGAATACGCTAGCGTCAAACAGGAGTATTCAAGGATAGCGTTACCCGCACGCAACAACATACTCCTTGAAAAAAATTATGGATTCTTCACGACCCCAGGACGCAACTCCAGCAGTGCCCGCGGGCTGTGGCAGCAACCTGACCAAGCCATCAGTGGTTGAACGCGCCCTCCCAAGATGGCTCGCAATCCGCTCTCAAGCCCACCCCCAAAACGACACCGTTGCGTCCAATTCCCCGCTTCCCTTTCAGCCGTACGCATACTTGTCGGCCGTGCTCTACAACGGCCTTCCGCCGCTACTGCTTCGCCACATCCTCATATGCCACGGGCCCCAGGATGCTCAGCATTACCGGCAGCACAATGACGCCGTGCCATATGCCGAACATTATGATCGCGGCAAACATTTTGAAGAACACCTGGAAGATGTAGTGCTCGGCTGCGCCCATGACGGCGACAGCCAGGAATGTTGTGAAGGCACCGGCGAGCACCTCGCCGCCGATGCGGAACAGCGCAGCCTTGGCGCGCTCGTCACGCGTGCCCTTGACAACCAGGAAGGAATGGGTGATGTGGGCGGAGTAGTCCACGGCAATGCCCACAGCCAGGACCATGTTGATGGCCGTGACGGTGTTAAACTGTAGGTCGACGTAGTGCATCCAGCCTGCAGCGCAGCGGAGCACACACCAAGTGAGACAGGGGCCGTGAACTTTGCCGTGAAAGCATTTTGCTGCTTTATGCATCAATGAAGCGCAGCTCTTCAAGTTCGATATCCTTCCATTGGCTGATGTGGCAGCTCCCCCTCCCCCCGAGTGCCGAACTGATCTTTTTCCTTTCTAGACCCTGAGCATTGTTTTGGATTCAACATATTTGAATCAACAAAATTTGATTCAACAAATTCGGGGCTGTAAATCGCCTTGCACACTCTTGTTCGGTGGCACAATGCCCAAATAACTTGCGATAGGACCGGGGAGGCGCCTGGACATCGAAATGCAACATAATATTTTGGATTCAAAATAGAAAGCACAGCTCTTCAATGGCAGTAACCATTAATGGCGCCAACGCTACAGGAAAGGACGCCGTGCATGGATCGATCACAACGAGACCAAGCGCTTTTCTTTAATTGCAAGGCCACGGGGAAGCTTTCAACACATTGTTGAGACGTACTCTGAAAGCGCGGTTCGCCAGCGGGATGGCTTGCAAATTATCGCAATTACGGCTACGCAATGGAAAGGAAAAAGATACTAACTGCCACCGGTGCGCTGGTTGAGTGGCGGACGTTCCACAGCGGACCGGGGCCATCCACCGCTGCCGCGACTCACCAAAGAGCATGACATCCGTAGCTGCCACCATGGCGAGCACCGCCAGTCCCGCGAAGAAGTTGGAGAGGACAATGAGAGACATGACGAAGACGGCGACGCCGGCCATCAGCACATTTCGGACAGTCTCCCAGGCGATGACCCGGAAGCCGTCGTAGAACAGGAAGACTGGGTTGTAGGCGATGGGGTCCAGGTCGGGAATGGCGGCCTTGGCCGTGTCCCTAAGGCTGTCCACCAAATCCACGGCAAACTGGCCGTCCACCACGTCCTGTGACTGGCCGTCGATCCTGGACGATATTATTTGGCAATCGTCCGCCGTGCTGCACACGGGCGGCTCGAATATGACCCTCCCATTGAAGAAACGCCCTTCGGTGGAATCGTTTGAATTGATGAACTGGAACACTTGGAAGTCGAAATTGTCGGGCGTGAGTTGGCTAGAGTTGGCGCAGCTCATCTGCCCTGGCTCAACGGAATTGCAGAATGATTCGTACCTGCGTGAAGCAGCGTTGGAGGTCAAAGCCTCTTGTCACGTTCACTGGCGACAAACTTTGGCTCAATAGCAACTTGTGGTGGTAAAATGATCCACGGCTTTCGGGAGCACAGCGCACCCGAAAACTGGATTGAAATTGCTTGGAAGGAGTCTGTACTAGCGAATGAACATCCACTGCATCATGATGCAGACAACAGTATGATGCTCCACAGACTTTTGCACCCCATATCTGTTCATGCATGCCTTGAATTTCACCCTGGCTTCTGGGAAGAAACGTCGCCCCAGGCTGTGAATGGAATCCACATCGACGGCGCTGGAGCAGCGAATCGCACGTCTGCCGGCCATCCTATCTTCCAGTTCCAACGCTTTCATTGGCTTTAACTTCAACCGCAATGGAACCTCCAAAACGTGACACGGAGCTCCCCATGCTCCGCAGCACTCAACGAGAAATTCAAGCTCAATATGCAAGAAACTCGCATCTCACCAGCTGCTCACTGGAGGGTTGTCCGTCACGAACTTGTCATTGGCCCTGAGTTCATCCACAAGCCTCACGAGGTCGTCCTGGAAGTGGTAGTAGCTGGGCCGGTCCGCAGGCGGCTCCTTCGTGTACACCTCAAACGCTGTAGAGTCTCCAGAAAAGTACCGGTCTTCCACCTGCATGTGCAATCCCAACGCCGAAATGACAAACACGCTCCTGGGTACTGCTGCCCGGGAGCTGCTGCAACTCTCTCGCTAGGAATCCCTACGGTCCCAAACGCCAGCAGTTGCAACTTCTGCCATCAACAGACCACGCAACCAGCAGACACCACTATGGCATACTTGCCAGACTGGGTTGCAATAGATACATTGCTGTCTTTGCTGGTGCAAATTGTTCTGTGAACCAAAATCCTCTCAAGCCATTCGTGTGCATGTTCCTTGTGCAGAGGGCTCACAACAAACACTGTTCCACCCTTCCCATGAAGGCTAGTTCCCTCCTGACCAATGCAAGGACAATGTGTTTTCTGATTTCACCCATTTCGCACTAACCCTCACCTCAAACGCATCCTTGAGCCACGAGCCATCGGGTGTGAACCAATCTCGGAATTGGAAGTCCATGAACACTTTTGTGCTTCCGTAGATGGCCATCGCCAGCAGGCCGCACTCCGCAACGATCACAATGGCCTTCCCCACAGGAGAGAGTGTGTATTTTGGGATCCATTCTCCCACAAGCCTGGCACCATGTGTACTTCAGTCAGTGGTCAGAATTCGTTTTTGAGTCTTCAGCAGCACATTTGTCAATAAAACTGCAATTCCCCAGACATCAGTCACAGGGCACATGTTGCCTTGTTTGCATATTGGCAACAAATGCTGACATGTGCACTGACACACACACCATACTTAATCATCAGAGTGCGCTACATGGCAACAGTATTTCGATGCAAGCCTGTCATTTATGAGATCCCATTGGAAGAGACTTACTTTGTCGCAAACGAGGGTGCAGATGGGTCATAGCTGCCTGCTCCAAAGATTTTGCGATTGGGGTCCCTCTTTCCATCCCCAGCCACCACAGTTGCTGCAGCAAGTCCTTCAGCCTGGCCCTGAAACAGCATTACACGTCACCATTTCAACCACAACACAGTGCAGAGAGGCAAGATGGCTGGCCAACAAGGGCATCGTTTCCAAGTCTTGCACAAGCCACTATTTCGCACAAACAGTGATTTTTCTACTGAATCCCAAGAAAGGAGGCTATGTGTACATGCACATCATCAATGGCCTCTGCCACAAAGCGCTCCTGACCGCAAGTACTGCTGGTCAAGTTATTTTGCACTGGGATCACAGGCGGGCAGCTTTACGTCAACAACATCGTGGACACAGGCGGCATCAGCAAATGCACACCTTCTCCAAGTCTTTGGTTGATTCGGGAAGCACAGCTTTCACAAACTGCCCCTCGTTGTACTGGTCGCTCCCACACCAGCTTCCAAGGCAGCAGCACTGGAAGCCCCATCGTGGCGCCCCGTTGTAGGCACGCTTTTCTCTCTTGGTGTCCAAGGCCAAGCAAGCCAAGAAAAACGTAACCTGAGAGTCGAAGCAATCAACTTAATAGACACCCTTCAATAACGAACGAAACTCGTTGCCAGTGGCAACTGTATGTACTAAAAGTGCAGCTATGTCCAAAACCCTGTCATTGGCCAAAGTTGATGCGGCGCCCTGCTTTTCATTCATCTTCCCTTACAGCAACCTGCTTAGTAATAGCTGCAAACCCAACTGCTCCATACTCGACCTCGAAAGGGGGATCAAGTGGTGAAAATGGAGTGTGATATTGTTGCGGAACGCTCAATTTTCAGTAGTTTTGCAGGTCCAATAAGTTCACAGAGGAATCCTTCAGGATGGCCAGCGTTTGGATGCCATTGCCCACCTGGTAGAAGAAGTCGAATATGATGCCCAGAGTGGCGTAGGCAGAGAAGGCCCTGAGCGCGGGCAGCTCCGTGTAGGAGCCCATCAGGAAGGCCACCATGTCCGTGACCGACGTCACCAGGATGGACGAACCCGCCGCCCGCATGGCTTGCGCAATGCGGTCCTCTCCCGGCAGCGCGGCATCCGTCTGGTGGTATGCGCCGACGATCACAAAAGTGTCGTCCGTGCCCAGGCCCAGCAGCAGGAAAGGCAGCGTCTGCACGACCAGGTTGAACTTGATCTTGAAGAGCTGCGCCAGGCCGAAGGCTGTGATGATGGCCATCCCAACTGCGAGGCACGCACACGGTGGAGCGGCGTCAGGGCGCGCGCGCTGAAGGCAAGGTGTCAGTGGCTGAGGGCTTTTGGGGAGTAGCAGATCTCAGTAAGCGCACCGGTGATGAGGGTGCAAGCAGCTCGTGGTGAGACCAGATGTAGCCAAGGATGAGAGGGGGCGTGTCCAGTGCCGTCCTCGATAGTCAGAGGCAGCTCCCTTTCCAGATAATAGGTCCAGTTGAAGAGACAGATAAGTTATAACGGACTCAGGGTCGGTTCTTGATCTCACACGAGCACGCGATTCTTTGCATTATTCAACATACTTTGATGCATTCCGGACTGCCAGCAAAGCAACCAAGATCTCTGCAATGCAGTGTGCTGACTGCCAAGGTCTCCAAGCACTGCACAAGGTCTCTGCGAAAAATGCAGCCATAGGGAGGCATTAACCACCGCGGCGATCTTGTCACAGCAGTTGCGACCGCCAGACATAGCACGTAGCGCTGTTTGATTTCGTGCTTCAGAGCAAGGCAAACATTGCATATACTGTGCTGCTGCTGAAACACTGTAGAATCCTCTATTGACAGCGGGCTGTGGCCATTCCGCCCCTGCAACAGACCTATGCCAAACTTGTCGCATGCAGTTCCACCCTCACCTGACAGAGCGCTGAGCAGCGCCAAGTGGCTTTTGTTGAAGACAGGGCTGTTCTTGAACAGCACCACATGGGTGTACAGAAGAATCAGCACATATCCAACTGACAGCTTGAGAACATCCCTGTCTACTGCCTTGTCAGATTCGTTGTCAATGGCTTCAATGTTGCTAACGTACCCAACCAGGGTGTCAGAACTCCAGTCGTCCCTCACAACGTCCACCAGCTCTTCCAGCCATTTCCGAGTTCGTGGGTCAATGTCTTCACCGTCAACATCCCTCTGTAGGCACAACACACAGAAACGGTGTGCACTTACAAAGGTGCTGAGCTGTTGCTTGATTGATGCTTGGATTCAGGAAGCTCATCACTCGATTGCGATAATATTTGCTGTGTGCTAGGCGAGTTGCAGCATATGGGAGCATATTTTGCACACAGATTTCTGCATGTCTTTCAACAAATGTGTCCAATGGGTAGAATTAACTATCATTGCCCCATTTCCCAATTCAGACAATCATCGAGTCTTGCACTATGTGGCCTAACCATCAGGAGGCTTGGATGCTCTGGATCCCAGCACATCGTGCAGCTGAGGACACGAAAACGCAGGGTAGCAGAAGGCATTCCAGAGGTGCCAACTTCACCAGACAGGCATTGTGCACAAAACTCAACAAGCCAGAAACAGGTTCCTATTTGATTGTTGGGACATCAGTGTGAAAGTGCTCACCCTCTCCCACTGCAAGATGAACTGAAATTGGTACACCTCCACAGTTCCGTTGCACTCTCCACCCTCACGATTACGCCCCACAACAAATGGGACGTCCAATGGTAGGCCAAACTGTGTGGTCAGGTCATCTGGTCGCAGAACAGCATCATTTAGAATGATATAGGAGAGTCTACCGCACAGTGGAAGTACACTGGCACTGCATAGTTCGATACATGCCAAAGTGGGCATGTCTTGTGTGAAAGGTGCAGGACCGCTGAATGCTTCCTCTATTCTCATGATGTCCTGTTCTGCAATCTTGCAAGCTTGCTTTGTGCAGTTCAATGATACCACATGACCACGTGATGGGTAAGTGGAAGTCAAACAACATTTCGACCAACTTGCTCAGTTCAGCATTTCACTTGCCTTTCTAACAACAGCAGCACCGCAGACCAGACCACAAGAGGCCATTGTACGTTAGTGTTTGAAACTGGGAGATGTGCCAATCCACTGCTATCTATTGGCATCTTTGGCCAGAAGGACAGAACCATTACTGCACTGAGGCATTAGGTCCCAACTGTCCTGGTGGTGAAATTGTGTTGGTTGTTTTGCCTTGTTTGTCACGATGGTGTCATACCTCTATTGAGCGTGGCCGTCACGTTGCTGTCGTCCAGCAAGGCTGTTCTGTTGTAATCCCAAGCATCAAGAACACTTTCGACCTATCATTGTACAGCATGCACTTTCAGGTGATGGGCAGAGGAGCAGATTGTCTCCATTTGAAATTTCAGAAGGCTGGATGTTGCAAGGCGGTTTGCACAGTTTCGAAAGGCACACAGACTCCCTCACAGTGCACAGTAGATGAAAAGTAGCAGCCATTAACACAGAGCATGCAGTTTGCTGCGTCTAACTGGGGAAGGGCCTGCAAAGAACTCGGGATGATAGGCACACAAAGTACTGCAGGGTCACATGAGCTCCCGTCAAGCATCTGATTTGGCACCAAATACACCAAAGCACTCATTCATGATGCTGCATAACTGGCCAAGCCACAAGCAAGACAACAGCATTGTTGTCTCGTTCGTCAGATTCTGGGGTGCTAAATTCACTGGGGTCCTGTTCAAAGAATGCAGCTCCTGAGGTGATGGTAGTTTCTCTGCTTACTCTGCATGGTCCATTAGCAACAGGCTTCACACAGATGTCCTCCAGGCCGAGGTCCTCCCCATCTTCTTCCACCCTTATTTTCAGGATACTCTCGTACAAGTCGAACACTTCGAGGAGGAACGCCTTGCCCATGTCGGGATCGACAAGCAAGTCTCGCTTGGAGCAGTCAGGCTCGGTTTTCACGTCAATGTCGCGTGTTACGAGGACGCGAGTCTGCAAAACAAGGATCGGCCGTCAGAAGCGACAAAGTCCTTGCATGCAAAATGAAGGAGAACTGCAAGTGCTGGCGAACCTTATGGGCACATTGGGGCCGCTGAAGCACCAAGTAATTTCATGGTTGGGCTCTTTGGCACCTGCCCATCGCATGACGTTGCCCTCGTCTGACTCAGCCGCAGTTCACGGCCAGCGCGTTGGGGACCCGTGACTTGCTCACCTGCACGTTTGGCTCGCCGTAAATCATCTCCACATATTCACGATCGTCGAAGGCCCTCGAGCTGTCGGGCGTGAACAGCTGGTCGCCGTCCAGCTCCTGCTCGAAGAGGCCGATGAAGAGGACTAAGCCCAGGACCGCGAGGGCCACCGTGGCGGCGATCACCACCCTGGGCCTCCGGTACACGAACCTGCCCAGCGCCTCGAAGAAATCGGATATTCCTGCGGAAGGTGCAGATGGTTGCGACTCAGCTTGGCCAAATGCTGGAAATGCCTTTGGCGGGAAGGAAAGGCAGTGGGGCCGTGTGGGAGGTCGCGAAGGTGCACACCGTTCGCGGATGCAACTGCCCCGCCCGCCTCACCAACTGAAGGCGCTGGAATTCCGCAAGAGTTCGGGGGCCCTCCAGAATCTTGTGCCCCCCTAAAAGTGGTGGGCGCCCAACGCGTGTTTGTCGTATCCTGGTGCGTGGACGCGCCGAGAGTGGGGAGGAGAGTCGGCGCTCGCAACAGTGGCAGGCCCGCGGACTGTGGCAGGGTCCCGGGAGCGCCGTACGACAAATCGAAGGCCGGTCCGTTTCTGAGCGCCCCTCAGAAAGGCAGCGCCGCTCTTCGGCGCATCCCAAATCCGAGAGAGAGGCTCTAGAGCCTGAGGCCATTCAGGGAACGAAGGACGCAGGAATTCGAACACGGAGAGCGGCATGTGTGCGGCATCCATCCGTGCGAGCTCCTTCGTTCAGCCGGCTCTCAAGCCGGTCAGAGGCCCCGCCCGTCTAGCTCGCCAACTCTCGCCGACTCCTCTCACCCTTGTGCCATGCCGCGCTGAATCTCGTTAGGACCGACTGCGAAGGTGCAGAGGCACCCCCCTTGGTGCCCTGGTCGCCCGCTTCATCGCCTTCCGCCATCCTCCTCAGAGGCTGATGGCGACGATGATGGCCTTTGAACAAGCGCTCGCTGCTATCCAGGTGGCTCCCAAGTCTCTTGACCAGGAGACCGCTGCTGGACTGCGCGTGGGCGCCGGCAGCTTGCCGGGTTTTGAGGCCCCTTGGCCCGCGCTCGGAAGGTTGAACAGGGGTTTACCTCAATGCCTGGTGATGAGTGTATGTCAGTGCATAGTAACCTGTCACCTCACCATTTGTCACACCACACTGGCGGCGCACATGTGGAGGCGTGGCAGTGTTGAGGCATGGACGCCGGCAATCTCCACAAAAACGATGCTGTGGACAACCCCCCGGGGGGAAGCTCTTGCCAGTTGCAAAGAGGCATCGTTGTACGTGTACAATAGTATAGGCGTTCTCGGCGATGTGGAAGGCGAGGCAAGTCTCCGCGCAACCATGTCCACGCAACCCCCAGCCGTGATTGGGGTTGAGAATGAGCTCATCCATTGGGGACAGTCACCGACCACCAGCGAGAAGCCAACGCTTTCATTCGCTGTACTGTGGGCAAAACTCCTGAGCAAAAGGTGGTGTGGTGCCACGATCTGGCAGTGCGGGTGCCGCATTTGCAAGCTTGTAAGCCTCATGAAGGCCATTATTGCCTAGCCTCCATCAGGGCCAATGAGAACAAATTTCCAGCGCTAGTCTCATACAGCGGGACACACCTCAACAAAGTGAGGGATTGCGAGCATCGCCTCAGGCAAGGGCCATGCTCTATCGGTATAGGTGCGCTTTTAAGTGTCAAACGTCAAAGTGACGCTAAAGTTAAACCCAATTAGGTTCAGTCCTTGTGTCGATGCTTGCATGACTCAGCAGCATTACCTTGTAGCGTGGCACGGATGACGGAAGGTCGACACCTTGTGGGTACTGCGAGAAAGTTTCAAGGACAGCAGACAGCCAGTGCTGCGGTTATCACTGAGGCTGAAAAGTGGGACGCTTAAAAGCGATGGCTGGCGATGGGTCCAGCCTAGGAGGTTGTCCATTGAGACATTTCGCAGGCTGTGAAGACTGGATGCTTGAAGGAAGTTCTCGACCAAGTCATAATTTGTTTGACGCTGATCAGCGGTGATTGATTTTCTCCCTAGCCTTGTCTATGTTGCAGGAATCAAGTCATTTCATTGCGTCATAGGTCTTCCCACTCCATCGCGTCCGCCTGCCCTCCCCCATGTATGCGCACTACAAGTAAAGAACAACCTATTTTACATCGCTTTTGCATGAGGAATGTGAACGTGGTAAATTGAGCCATGCTGAAGCTGCTTGTGACACCCGCTGTGAGGTTGTGGTTGGGTGTGCGCTCATGTTGAGAGGGCCGCGACCAGGAAATCGGTGGCTTTTCGATGTTTTATCTTACACATTTTCAGTGACCCTTTCATCCACTCAATTGAGATGTCTCAGGCGGAATGAAATGCCTAGCATCCTGCCATTGTGAGATGGCAAATTGGCGGCTTGCCTTAACGAGAACATAATCACAGACACACGTATTGCTTGACTTAATATCCGAAAAAAAGCCTTCATGCAGTTTAACAAGACGTCGTCATGAAAATTCTGGCTCACAGGCCTGCAAATGCTCGTTTGGATGGCGATGGAATCTCTCTCCATGCAGAGAGGTGTTTCCGTCGCTGGCAAACCCAATATTGCCACCGCATATTTCACTGGTGACTTGGCGTACGGGCGGATGAAGAGACCCGGCAATCTTTGCACTGGTTCGTGCCATGGAATTTGATTTTTCGTTGGAAAAGCGCATCGAAAATGCTCAGCACTGAATGCTGGAGCTCGTCACGCCCAGCGCAACGTTTTGGGGAATTCTGACAATCCTCACATATCTGACCATGTGAATGCACTATTCCGAATCTGGTCAACTTACTGGCACCGATCTGAGCTGCAATACCACAACGTCGCTGAAGAGACTGAGGTTGTGAGGAACAATCTCAATTGTGGACCCCAAGGGATGGCATTCTTGGCAGCGATGCAATCGCTTTCGATTCTGAAAGCGAATGGGGAAGGGACCCCCTATCTCCCAAGCTTTCGGGGACATACTTGACGGCCCCAGGGCACCATGCGGCCACGGAAAAGTTGATCTATTGCTCCCTTGGTGGGTCCATGTTTTCAACATTCGTGACAACATTTCATGCAATACATGCCCTGTACATTTGCAATTTGCATACACTACATATCGGCGTCAACCACGCGACCACGATAGCGATGTCATTAATGTTGCAAAATGTTCAATTTACATATGCAACCTCCGTATTTGGGTGTCGTTGCAGGCCACTGGCATGTGGCAGCTCTGGTGCTATCCTATTGTCTGCTGCACTGAGATGTCAAGCGTCGATGCCCCCAGTCTGTAACCCAGGAGTGCTGCCACCTCATTGAAGTTGTTGATACGTGGGCGGTCATTGAACATGGCGGTGCTTAGCGCAGGTAGTATCTACATGTGTTGTATCTGCTGCTAATCAAGAATTATGCCAGTCTGTTGAAGTTGGCCATTTCTAGGCCATAAATGACAAGGCAAATGTCTCCATCAACTTCATCTTCCCAGCATCAGCAGGCAACATTTCCAGCAACACCAACCGACCGACATTAGCTATTTCATCAAGAGCATCTTACATCTGGACATAGCGGCAGCATGAGGAGCGATCAAAAAGTTACAGGCCGACCAGAACTGTTCAAGATCAAGCCGCTCAGCAATCACAGTTCCAGAACCAGCTCCGGTGTACAATTATACTACCCTACATGGCCGACTACGCATCAGCATGCATGGTTCCATCCGACTTTGACGCCCAGCATGGGATAACGACATCCTCCCACACACCCACAAGTCGTCAAACGACCAGTCCGACATCCAAACACCGTCCAAGACCTCCAAAATGGCAAAAGCGCACAGCAGCGCTCCCCTGCACTCTGACCGTTCTGCACAGCGAGCCCCGCCTCCCACTCCCACTGCCCAGCAGCTGGTTGGCGGTTTCCCCGCAGCCATGACAGCAGCGCGATTTTGCCAGGTCGAAAGCTGGCGCTTTTTGATCGCCCAGTGGCTTGCCCTTGGCGACCTCTGGCTCTCGAGATGGTATCTCGAGAAAGCGGACTGCCCGGAAGGGTACTGGAGCTTCGGGCTCACAGTCATACTGCCGTTCAGCGCTGAGGACGAGCAGTGGCTGCATCATCAGCGGGAGCATGGAGAGGAGGCCTTACACTATCAGCTTCAGGAGCAGGCGCGTGAGGCGTACGAGCGCACGGAGTCAACGCAACTGACGTCAGGACATCTGCCAGGGCCAGGGGAGAAGCCGGACTGGAATCCTGACTACAAGCCGGAAGCCGTGTACCGCCCCTGGACCCTCCAGGTGCACCCCCATCCGCATCGGCCGTACACCGGCATAGGGACGCAGGCCTTTCGGCAGCGGATCGCAGCGATGATCGAGCGTGAGGGGGGTCGAGTCCAGGCCTGGCGTGGCGCTGAATTGAATTACTACAAGCGCGAGGTACACATCAACCTCGACATCAGCGTGCCGTTCTCGGACGCACGGTGTTGGCGCATGGAGGGTGAAGGCGTGACCCGCCGCGAGTACGCAGCGACACATCCGTCACGAGCGTCCGAAGTTTTCCCGCGGGAGCGGAAAGACTTCGGGATCCAGACTGATCCGAATGCCGCCGTCCTGCCCTCGGCCGCCTGCGCGGAAGCCAGCGCGATCGTGGCGCGATGACTCAACGCGGGCAAACCGCCGTACACGGACGTCGAGGTACGCGCGGAGGAGCGCGCCTGGCGGAGGGCCATCCGGCGTCAGCGCCGGGAAGCGCGAGCGCGTGGTCAAGCCCAGGATGACGTCATGGTGGACGCACCCGGTGATGAGCCGCCTGCAGTACCGGCAACCATCGGCGCTGCCGAGGTGACGACACCGGCCCTGCCACCCGGTTTTGATGGGACGCGCAACGAGAGGGTGATGACGCCATCACTCCCGCCAGGATTCGGTGGCTGAAGGGCGTGGACTACGGAAAGTCGGTAGACGGGGCGGCGATCGTGACAGGACAGGGTGCACGCTGGCGGATGACGCGACGATTGGAGGATGCCCGAAGCCAGCTGGTGCGTCCGGAGTTATCCAGGAGAATCTCTGGCGGAGGAGGAGGGTGTGAGAACCTGGCTGGCATGCGATTGTACGGGGCGGACTGTAGTGGAAAGTGTTATTGATTGGGTCTTTTCTTGTCCAGTAGTGCGAGCGGACTTGGAAGGGTGACGAGAGGGGATGAACCCATGTGTGGCAGCTGTACCAAACAGACGTTCCTGTAATAAAAAGCCGCGGGGAGTCTGTCCAGGCAGCTCTCCGGCAGGCCTCTGTGTGACTATCTGTGTCCCAGCCGCCTGTACCTCCCCGCCGTCGCGCCACAGCCCCCCGCCGGCTCGACCAATCACCGGTCTTGCCCTCTTGCGGTACCCGCGTGTCCGCAAGCCGGCCTAAGGAGCCCCGAGGCTCTGTGGCGTTTCTCACAC
Source organism: Ostreobium quekettii (assembly GCA_905146915.1). NCBI lineage: Eukaryota > Viridiplantae > Chlorophyta > Ulvophyceae > Bryopsidales > Ostreobiaceae > Ostreobium > Ostreobium quekettii. The sequence continues at coordinate 96,254 of CAJHUC010001645.1, forward strand.
TCGTGCTGAGTGGTGAGTAAGACGTTCGTGGGATCCGGAGTGACTGAGGGCGGCGCATTACGCAAGGCGAGCGCCGTCGCTGGTGCTAGAGTGCCGTAGCACCCTACGGGAGTGCGGATCGGCCGGTACGCGCAACGAGTGGACGCTGTGAGGGAGTTGCGTCGTACGACTCTGGTGGAGACCTCTGCGGTGAGGTGCGAGATGATTATGAGCTTTCCGGGATCGCCTATGGAAGGAGCTGCGGTCATGGCGGCGTTGGCTGGCGTTGTCGGGCGAAGCGTGAGATTCCTGGGCGCTGGCATCCATTGGGTTGGGGAGCTTCTGGTGACCCTACTGGGGTGGCTGGCCTGGATGCTCAATATTGATGAGACAAGGATGAATCCAGTTATAGGAGCGGTCAGAATGGTCTATAATGGCCTGGCCCTCCTCATTTTGTTCAACATGACTGCCGCCATTTTCTGCGCGATGGGGCAACTTTTGCAAGTCCCAATCAGGCCGAAAATTGCCCTCGATTGGGTCCCGGTCGCTGTTCAGACGTTCCTGGTGCAGAGGCACGTGTCTGAACGAACGCCTGTACATGAACCCAATGCCACGACTGATGTTTACTATGGAACTGTACATGGCACGACACGGTTACCTCACCCTGGGGCGTGCCGTGTGACGCAAACGATGCGTTGGGGACAAGGAGCCACGGATCCACACAACAGCGCCCGGCACCACCCGCGCTCAATCCCGCCCCCCTCCCGCCCCCCTCCCGCCCCCCTCCCGCCCCCCTCCCGCCCCCCGGCGCCACGACTGGCCGCGGAATGCCCCCTCCCAAGGCCATGGCCCCGGAGCCTCCCGCGGCGTCGTCCGGCGACTCGAGCGGCCCCGCGTCGACCCGCGGCGCGTGGAGCTCTTTCGGTGGCGCGTCCAATGCGGAAGCCCTGGCACTCGATGTCCGGCTGTCCCTCTTGTCCAGGATCAGCTGCCGCATCCACAGAGGCGAGGGGCCGCGCGCCGCGACCCTGGTTGACAGCCGATCGGTCCGCGCGTGGATTAGGGCTGCTCCTCCCGTTGGCGCTCGCACGAGCATGGGACTCGGATGCGTTATGATCGATGGGACGACGCCATCAGCGCCAAATGCGCTTCGCGCGCTGGACCCCACCACTCTGACTGGCCAGGGCTACGCTGCGCTGCAGATATTTCGGCGTTCTTCGAGGCGGAGGGGCGGTTCGTGTACCGACGGCCGAGGCTCGTGATAGGGGCGTCCATCGCCTTCGCGGGGATGTGCGCCGTCATGTTCTTCACGCTGTTCGAGCAGGAGCTGGACAGTGACCGGCTGTTCACACCGGAGAGCTCGCAGGCCTTCAGGGACCGGGAGTACGTGGAGGGCCTCTACGGCGACCCGCCGGTGCAGGTGCGCCGCTGCGTGGGCCGTGCTGGGTGCAGGGCATGTGTGGCTGGATGCGGTGACGTGACCGGCCATTCTCATGGATCCATGCCGTCTATGTGGGGCTCTCACGGAGTAGTGGCTTATTGGCTCATGCATTCAGCGGTCAGTGGTGTGGCCCTAATAAGCTGGGACCAAATGGCGTATCTGATGCGAAAACTGCACGAGAAGGGGACCAGGTAGCGTTTTGTTGACGCTGTTTTCGGTCCCATTTCACCAGTGTATAGTTTTGTCCGCTTCCCGCACAACCACACAGCCAACAGGCTGCCCGGACCTTCTACTGATGGGACGGCCCTGGAGGCCTTAGGGCTTGCAAGTCCTGTGCTGGAGGGCGTCTTAAGCTTGTGAGCGGTGAATCTCTGACCATCGCCACGGTCAAGTGCATGCGGACATTTGCCAATTGGCCTTGCAGGCGGGGTCAGAATCTGGGCACTCGCATTGTCGAGCCAGAATGGAACGGACAGGAAAACGGGCGGCCCGTGTCAATTGGGCGCTTTGAATAGGAGCCAAAGGAGATTGCCCATTTTACAAAGTTGAATTCCCTGCTTGAACCTCGTCAATATTCTGAAAATCAAACACACCGAGTTGGAAGTGTTCCTGATCTTGTTGCCGACTATTCTAGCCAAACGTTACATAATTGTATTTTTTGTCACATTTATTCCGAGTTCCATGATGGTGCGAATGCGCATTGGTATTGCAGACTCGTGTTCTCATAACAAGAAGGGTTGACTTGACGAAGGAGCCGCAATGCCGAAAGCGAGACCTGCTGGTAGACCAAGACAGAGCAAGTAGATTCCTCATGGAGGTCTTCGACCTTTATGAAGACATTCAGGCGATCACGGTTACGGAGGGCGGAGACGTGCTGACGTTGGGGGACATCTGTGCGAAGCCCGTTCCGAATGGGCCATGTTTGGTGAGGTCGAAAGTCCTGGCTCCCGCCCAATGCGTGACACCCCATGCGCTCACAAGATTGACATATTGCGCATTGGCTTGGTTGAAATTTTTTTCATTCATTAGCGAACATCGGGGTGGGCATTTATCACATGATGTGTGAATCGCTGTTTTGATTACATTTGTCACATGGCAACGCAGAAGCCCTGGCACCCAGCTGGTGATGTCGGGGAGTGGTCCCAAGCACATGAGTTTGGTCAAAACCACAGTGCTCGTTTGAGAGCACGTGGTGTGAACAGGACCAGTTTCACATTGCGAGCGCCCATTTGGCAAAATCGCTGCTTCCTGCTGATGCACAATTCCCAGTGCTTTTGGGGTTCTTCTGAGACCGCTTTTCAGATCAGAGAATGGTGCGACATTCCACCATCTTCTGTCGCAAAAGGATACACCTGGGGACTAATCTTCAGCGAAAGGTTTTGAAACCACTCTAGGGAAGCTGTGCGCCGGCAACTGTGGGAAGTTGGGCACCTACGTTTCCTGCTCTGGCGGCAAGTTCCATCATCTGGAAAAACGCGGATACGTATGATACACTGCTCATCAAACAAGGACCCAAAGCGGATTTGCCCTGTTCCAGCTGCTGAAACAAAATGGCTCTATTTTTTCATCACTTGGCCGTGTTCCAGATGGCCATTGTCAGAGAACCTCCAACCAAGATACTGTTGTGCGACCCTGCCATTGGCATGTGGACATTTCTTACACAATGTATTCTCGAGCTGCCAAAGCCGCTCCTTTTGGCTGCTCTCTCCAACATTCCTTTGTGAATTTGGGTGTCTTTGGATTTCTAGAATTTAGCTATCCTAAGGATGACAGTTTCTTTGGCACAGTGTGGACGTGCTGACAGAAATCCTGGCATCGTCTGACGAATGACTGTGATTGGCAGATGCAAAGTGTCTTGGATGCGTGGAACTACAGCAGGGAGGCACTCGAGAGTGACACCAACATATCAGCCACGCTGTCCAGAGGTGTGGTGTGACGCTGTCGGTGGTCTTTACGGCAGCAACGCCTCTGAATCGGGTATTCTCTTTTGGACAGGGATTATCATCTGGAAAAACATGCCCATCATGTGACCCCACATGTTCCTTTTCATATCTGCCATTGCCAGGAGAGCCACCGTTAAAATGAAGTGCTGAGGTGCTGCCAAAAATCTGGGCAGACTCTAGAACCTGACGAGTTTCTGGAATGGAATTGAAAGATATTGTCCTGCAAATGTTGAAACTTTATGAGACCCCAATTTGTCCATACAGGAAATTTGGTGACCGAGCTTGGCCTACCGCTGGACACTGGTTTTGTCGTGGGCCGCAATCAAGAGGGCGGCCAATGCGACGGAAACGCTGAGGTGTATCAGTTTCAATTCATTCTGCGATGGGAAACGGTAGGGCAATGGCAGGGCTAAACGTTGGCAACATCCTTGCGGCAATGCCACCTGCTGAGAGTCGAACTCGTTCAATGCATTACATCTCAACACTGCACACATGGGGACCTTTTCCATGCAATGTACTTCAAATTTTTGCCTTGGATGTCGATAAAGTCAACAAAAAAAATGGATTAACAACAATCTCTTCTATCAAAGGAATGCCTGATAAAATGCTTCCCTTCAGGGACAAATGCATCCGGAAGGGCGCCTGACAAGGCCGTGGCCAATAGAATTCGAGTGGAACACTTGGCAATTGAATTGGCATGTTCAGTCCATATGCCGCCTCATTTGTGGAGGTCTAGATAACCAAGGTGCGAATCAGGACGGAGCTGGTTCAGGTTGTTTTAAGTTGTAGGATGGCCATTGCTCCCCTTGTCCAAAATATGCAATGTAATTTATGTGTGATCGAGCATATCATTTGAAGTGTCTACAACGTGTATCAACCAACGAACTGGCAGAACGTTCCAGCGAATGCTCACCAACATGATTATGCAATTGCATGCAGGAAGATATTAATGGCAAAGACATCGATCCTAGAACGCACAAGTGGCTGCGTACGTTGGTTGATGTTGTCCGAGACCACTGGCGTAGTCCACAATTGGAGGGCTTCGTGAGCGACTTGCACATTGTCGACAGTGAATCGGAAAGGGGAGTGGTGAAAGATACAGCGAAGCTGCCTCTGGGGTACATATTGGTGGGCATATACAGCCACGTGGTGATGTTCAAAAACAGCCCTGCCTTCAATAAAACACATCTGGCGGGAATGAGCTATGTTTCTGGTGAGCTGCTCCCACCTGCAAACCTGGCCCAGCATGTCATGTCCTCTGCTGTCTCTATGTTAATTGCCTTCCAGTTGCAAAGTTGTGGAACTGCAGCCCTACTGCAAGAATCGTCCAAATCAATCTGCCACCATAAACCACCCTTGAGTGCGAATTCCTCGAAATCTACAAATGGACATGCATGCTCCTTACTGATTCTTGTAGATTGGCCCCCACGTCCTCAGCCAAGGTCCAGGCACCGCCTAACCTTCCATCGCCAGCACCTGCCATGTTAGACATAGCGACTGTTTCAGGAGCAGCACTACCAGCATTGGCTTGTTTGACAGCGCAATTTCCAGCACGTCATCATAGCAGATAATTTCCCCCCATCACAGCCGGTCGTTTTGGCTGACCGCTCCCCCCTGTGTCCCCGGTCAGTCATTCTGGCCATCGTCAGCGCCTTCGGCATGGCGCAGGCCCTGCAGGTAAAGTTCAACCTCGTCACCCAGACGCTTCCCTTCCTGCTGCTGGGCCTCGGCATGGACGATGCCTTCATAATCGTGGGCGCCTACCACCAGACGGACGCCTGTCTGGCAGGAGAGGAGCGCGTGGCGCAGGCCATGCGGCGGGCGGGGTCCTCCATCTTGGTGACGTCCATGACGGACTTGGCCGCATTCCTCATGGGCCTGTACACGGAGCTGCCCGCCTTAAGGGCATTTGCGGCACATGCCTGTCTGGGAATAACCTTCGACTTCATATTCCAGGTGCGGCGTCCAGCAATCGATTTTGAGCTGACACGAGTCCTGAGACTGCATTTTGCGGTTGCGTTATGCGGTTTTATCGATCGACATGATGTGCGGCGAGCGTGCTCATCAAGAGCGAATTGTTTAGAATGCCTTCAGAAATGCAATTTCAAATGTGCTTTTGTGTTGCTTACATAATACTTCTTGTGCATTCAAATAGATCGCTGTACAGAGTACCTGGTACAAAGGGAGAATAGTATATCAAAGATTTTACACGTAGCGTCAATTTGACAGTAAGCTCAGACCGCTTTCCTCTCTTCCCTTTCCTCTTGGCCAATCCTTATGTCATCGCTAGAATGACTCAGCAGCATTACCAGATATACAGATGCTCTTATAGTTATTTTCCAAGAATGCAAGCAGCTAGAGTTGCAGCGATTGTAGAAAGTTTAAAGATGAGGTGTTGAAGGCCATTGCAGGCAATGGGAGGCAACCTCGGGCGCTCTCAAATTCGGCTCAATTGCTGTGGATTTCATAAGATTAAATGCTTTAGGGAGGTTGTAAAACAACTAATAACTTGTTTGGCGTTCATCAACGGCGGTTTGGCCGTTCCCTCAGCTTATGGGGATTTTGTGGCAATTACGTGTCTCTCAGCGTCACATGTCTGGACCCCTATACCCTCAGCGAAAATGTGACGTTAAGCGTGCCAAAGTGGCATAACGCATTCCCCTATAGGAACAAGAAGCAATCGTTTAAAAGGGGGGAATGAGAAATCAATATGCATCATAATTCGAAATGCAAGACACAGCTTCTGCAAGACGCAGCAAACGCGATTGGATCCCATGTGTTTGCAGCTCGCTTTTGATGTATTTCCTCTCCTTTGCTTGGTTGTTGACACCCTTTCCCGAATTGTGTTTCATGAAGATTTTTTAGCATTTTCACCCATTTTACATGTGCAAGAATCTTAAAAATCCCGGAAGCTCTCATAACGATTAAAAAAGGCTGTAAGCTGGTCGTGAATCTTAAATAATGGAAGGTTTTGTGAAATGGGCTGTGGATGCGCTGGAAAGCGGGCTGAGTATACATGCAAACGGAAGCCATAGCACAAAATTTCTTCGAATAATTTCCTCTTCTTCCTGTATGCACTGGTTCCAACACTTTCAATTCCTTTAGGTCACCTTTTTCGTTGCGTTCCTGGCTCTGGACGCAGAGAGGGAGAAACGCGCACTGAACGGGGCCCCAATGTGGGGGTTTCAGTGCTGCTGCTGGAATTCCGAGTCAAACGGAGCTGGCCCGCCAATTGCCAACATGGCCGCAAAGAGACGAGACGAAGAAAAGGTATGGCAATGTTTGATGACGCAATTGCATTGGAACGAGCGACTCATCTCACCACTTTTGCATAGAATGGTACTTGAAGCAAAAGAAACTCGCAGGATGCAAACAGCGAAGATCAGGCAAGATATCGATGTCCAGTTACATGTTGCCCAACGCCTATTGTTTTCTTGGACGTGTATATGGACTGTCCAAGTCAAATGCGAAAGAATCAATGTGCAATCGGCAACTGGATTTCCTATCTTGGCACACTTGTGTTCATAGGTGTCATTATGCGATGGGATAAGTCATTGATGCATGTCGTCAAGGCAGCATTAACTGTTACAGTCAACGTTTGTCACACTCCCCGAAATTAAATTTGACAATTTTGAATTTCGGTGCTCAGCATGTTTCATTGTTTTAGCGGAGAGTGATCACTTCACAACCATCATCGTGACAACAAAATCTAAAGACGCAGTTTGCGGCGTCTGCAGGCTGAAGTACAAAAATCCCCTGAGTCTGAGAGCGTGCCAGTGTTTGCGATTCCGGACATTGACAATGTCTGTAATGAACAACTTTCAGCTGGTGGGAAAAACTGGAAGCGAAAGATATTCGGCAAAGGTGACTATGACCCTGCAGAGCCTTCTCTCTCGACGAGGTAAGTGACTTTGGCTGGGTTGTTCAAAAGTCCAGATCTTTCAACATCGTTATCCTGCTGCTGCATCATTGTTCGTGTGTCTTGCTGCATTACACAAAATAGAATGATGAAATTCCCACCACAAAGTTGAATCGATTGAATCAGTGAGAGGAACTATGGCCTGTGGTTTTGACCTTGCAACTTTGGTGAGTGGTAAGATTTCGTCTGGCAGTCAGTAAGAACTGGGGCTTCTAACCTCTGAGCTCTTGCAATTTCAACGACATGACAAAGATTCTCACAACTGAACAAATGAGAAACAACTGCCAAAGTGAGCTGCCAGCCAAGGGTTAGTGGGCGGTGGAGTATTGGATATCGTATGCAACTCCCAAATATTATTGTATCTGAGATTCATTCCACTGAGATACGAGCGCCGTTGCTCATGGCCAGGCGGCATGTGGATTATTGCATCTCTCTGCATGCAGGGAGCCTCACTTGTAATTGGAACTGCCCGGCGTAAAAATCCAGATTGTTTGTTGAACCTATTAATAGGTCCATGAATGTATAGATTTGCGTGAACGGATGAGCGTGTGGGGATAGATAGCATGGATGCAAATACATGCATATGAGGGCGCATTGCCTATCAGTGCCGAAACCTGCAAGGCGCTTTCGAGGTTTTCCAGCATGCTCTCTGTTGTTTTCTGATGCAATCGCAACCCATTTTTATGAAGAACCTCATTCATGCTTTTTTGCTTTGGCAACCACCGGTTGTTGATTGCCACCAGTGGTGTGCGTGCACTACCGTTGATAAGCTGGGCACAAGGCATTGCATTTCGTGTGTCGCGACTGTAACGGTCGTGCCATGTGACGATTTTGGCAGATTTTATTGAGTTTTGCACGGACTTTTGCACAACACCTTGATCAGGAATGTTCGCATTGTACGACTTGATTCCTCTCTATTGAGCCCAGAGTGGAGATGTCATTTCAGGCAGCAATGTATCCAGACAGCCAGGCTTGGCAATGGCAACTTATGGTTGAAGTTTCGATCGCTCTTGCATTGCAGAATGATCGGCTGTTGGCTCCCGCAATGGACTCTGCACCCGGCTGGCAAGGTGGCCGTCATTTTGGCGGAAGCTGGACTCCTGGCTTGGGCCATCTACGGCCTTACAATGGTTCGCATGGATTTCAAAGGGCGGGAGTGGTTTACGCCAAAAGACTCGTGGCTGCAGAATGTATTCAAGGCAAGACATCGATGTGGATGCCCATTGCCAGTGTGGAAAGCTGCCAAGAAAAGGATGTTTGTCCAATAGAAAAATACTGAGTTTGTCCCATCTAGAAACAGAGCATCTGGCCCGGGCATTATTATCCATTGTTCAAAAGAAAGCTATCGTGTGTGCAATTTCCGTCGCTCCTGTGTCAAAAATCAGTCTGAATTGCAGCTCGATGCGTTGTGCATGCCGTGGTTCAGGGCACAACGGCGTCAACCCTAATGCACTGCCATTGAACCTGCCGTCGATTAGGACTCAAGCGCACAAGTTGGTTTCGTAATCAAAATGTCTTGCGGCTAAGTCTCCATAGACGATTCATCTCATCGCTTGCATGCACCAAACTGCATCCATACCATGCCATTGGCCCAAGCCATACCTGAAATGTGCTGTAATGGAGACCCTCTTCAAATAACCAATGGAAAACATAGGAACCTCGGTATTCATTCCTTGCTCCGTACAACACCTGGTTTCAGTGTCTTTTTTTCCACCATTTTTGTATGTGGCGATTCACTTTGTCGTGATGTTGGTGCTAAACTCAAGTTTACAGTGGTAGATCCTGTCAAGGTGTAGAAATCGTTCCTTGTTGTGCAGATTCTGCGCGTCTGGGGGCAAAATTCACAAATCGATGGCAGCTGCCCAACAGACACCCAACTGTTTGCACGTAGTGGCCTCGTTCCAACTGATGGCAAATGAAAGGGGGGCGATTTTCAGTAAGCCAACGTGGCGGTAATGCAGGAAGACATTGTGGATCTAATTCTAAGTTCTTCTTCTGTTATTTTTTCACTGACGTCCATGTCCTGCATGGCAATGCAGTTGGAGGAACTCTATTTTGCCGGGGACTCCACAAAATTCCAAGTTTATACAAAAGAGGCGCCGCCAGACCTTCCCAGCTACTACTACTTCCAAGATGGCCTGGCTAGGCTGGAGGCTGATCTCATGGCCAACGACAAATATGTATCTGATAGTCCACCAGTGCGCAGCTGGTGAGACGCCATGGGGAGTGGGTGATGTGCCAATGGGATAAGAATTTCCCATATCCAGGATACGGATTGCCCGTATTCTCGACATGTACACCCTCGATTGTGTAATTTTTCGTATATCAAGCTCCCTTGCAATGTGTGGGCTAATTTAGATACGAGTGGCTGTACATCAGCACAACTTTATTGCAATTTGGTTACTTGCGCAGGTACGGAGACTTCTGCAGCTCGTTGGAGCCAGGCAGCCGAAACTGCAGCCAGACTCGCCTGCTCAGCCCTTTAAATTTTGACCTCCAGGTGCACAACTTCACCCTCACCCCACAGGGCGCCGTCCATCGCCCAAGCCTCGTCTTCGACCCACCTTTCTGCCTTCCGGACGCCCGCTGCAGAATCGTCTCTTCCAAACTCGAAGGCTTTTCAAAGGACGTGGTGGATGGCCAATACGCCGTGGACCTCGTGGACAGCCTGAGGGAGACAGCGCGGGGGGCCGTGCCGGAGCTGCGGCCCATCGCCTACGACCCGCTGTTCCTGTTCTACGACGGCTTCAGGGTGATCCAGTGGGAGACCGTGCGGAATGTGGTGCTGGCGGGCGTCGCCGTGTTCGGCATGTCGCTGGTCATTCTGGCGAATGTGTTTGCGGCGGCGCTGGTGCTGGGCATGGTCGCCGCCACCGACGTCATGCTCCTTGGTGAGTCACGCGCCAGGTGTGGACGGCGTCAGATAGATTTCTGGTCTGGCTTGATGCGCTCGCCATTCGAGGGCCAAATCGGCCCGCTAAAGTGTTTGTATCCCTATCGGATGCCGCTTAGGCGTGCCGGCGGATGCAGACGACCCCACATTTGAACCAGTCCTTCCTTCACAAGATTGCAGCGGTTCCCGTTCCTATCAAACGGGAACAACATTATACTCTGATTTTCTGATTGTGTGAACAATTCAAAAACTACGCTGTATTATCCTTTAATTCGCCAGCTATGTAAAGGACCCATATGAGGGTGTTGCCTCGTGGTGCCTTCTTGATCTAGACTTGAACCAGTGTATTGCTTTAGCAACGCGGGCAGTGGACCAGTGCCGTGCTGCTCCCGTTCACCCGCGGTTGTGATCCGCCAGGCTGGATGCATTACGTCGATCTGACGTTCAACCCCGTCACTGCCGTGAACGTCGTCTTGGCGGTGGGCATCGCTGTGGACTACTCTGCCCACGTGGCGCACACCTTCCTTGTGGCACAGGGCAGCCGCCAGGAACGCGCGCGGGGGGCGCTGCTACAAATCGGCGGCGACGTCTTCTCTGGCGCCTTCACCACATTCCTGGCGGTTGTCGCCGTGGCGGCCGCAGAGCACTACATTTTCCAGGTCTCTTTCAAAATGTTCTTCGCCATCGTGATCTTCGGTGTCTGGCATGGCCTCGTGGTGTTGCCGGTGCTGCTGAGCCTTGTTGGGCCTCCCCCTTATGTTGGGATACTCGAGGAGCGACAGCCGGACGCACAGGAGTGGAGAACAGAGAGCTTGGGGACCATCGGAGAGAGCCAATAGGACTGTGACGCGAACGCAATCACAAACCGTTGATTCAATAGAATTCAATCCTTTTGTTGGGCGGAAGGAAATGCTTGTCACAACTCGAGAAGTGGGCAATTGAAGAGAAGTGGGCGGGATGGAATCGCTCATAAGGGATTGATTGGGTCTGTACAGTACCGATGTACCCACAGAATGAAGGGATTGGGGATTCATTGATTGCAGGGATCGGTTGAAAGGGGGCAGGGACTGCACCGCGGTCGTACCATGATGGGACTGAACACTTGCATTTGGTCATGAGAACCCACTAGCTGCATAATGCATTTGATTGCATCTCGATGTCCTTGCTTCGCTCCCCATGTACATATTCGGGAATATGGGCCTGTGCGGTAGTGTCCTGGTTTGCCCTCGCTCCTTCTGGAATTTCAAGCAATGGAGAACTCCGAGCATCCAATTGATTAGTGTGCACAGGCACCTGCTACGTTCGCTGGCTCTTGAGCCACCAGCCAGAACGGCGGTCGTCGAGAAAACTCACCAGCCTCACTGTTACTCTGGCTGCCACTGCCTGGTTCTCAGTGCAGGCGATTCTGGTGAAACTGCGTTATAAATGTACTAACTTCTGTAAAAATAAAGGCGCGACAGCCAACAATTGGGAAAGATTCCATCAATTATCCCCAGGCGCACGATCTGATGGTGCAAGGGCCATGGAGGCGCCACCACGCCCTGCCCGACCTGAAGAGATGATACACCTGGAAGTGAAGCTTTACTCCAGCTCTGACGCCAATTTGTTGTAGAATACAGCGAAATCCCTGTCATGGTCTCGCATGGCTCGCAAGACAGTTGCCTCATGTGCGGCTGGCACAAAACTCAGCACGGCATCGTGTCCTATTTCAGCATGCACCTTCTCGTCTGCACCACATCAAAGACCACTGATGATAACACACGTCTTTCAAACAGATATTCACTGGCATCAGTGCTGCGAGCAAGGGAACAAGGCGACTTGCATCCCCTGGCTGCAGACTGCATGACTGGTGCGGTCGATAAAAAAAGGGATTAGGAGTGTTTCTCCCACTGTGCGCATGGCTAACATAAGCCTCCCGACAATGACACTACACGGCATGCCAAAAGATGGAACTTGCTTGCAAACGCTCTGCGGCACAGAGCTAACTGGCCAAATGCCATCCCTTGTTCGGTAACCCTGATCAAGTCCCAACGGCCCTGTCTACAGTTAG